>SKCR01050389.1:0-38957 GCA_019454045.1 Zanthoxylum bungeanum
TACTTGAGTTGCGGGTCCTTTGCTTTGATTCTTTTGTGCCATTGGTTTGAACTCTCTGGGTCTTGGATTGAACTTCCGGAATTCTCTCTCTGGTCGCCGGTGGTCTTCTCTCCTGGTTACCCTTTCTCTGGCGGTTGTCCCTCTCCGGGATATTTTCTCCTCTCCTTCTAGTAGGACGTACTTCCTGGCCACCTCCAGTGCAGTAGCGTAGTCTGGTGTTTCGTGGATCCTCAGGTGGGTCCATAGTTTCCCGACCCTTATGGCCCCTTTCAGACTTTCCAGGGCTTCCTGGGATTCGTAGCCTCCGACCTCGAGTACAGTGTCATGATACCTTTCAATGAAGCTTTTCAGTGTTTCGTCGTCTCCTTGTTTTATGAGCCTTAGTTCCCCTATTGTTTTTTTAGGGGTGCAGGCTCCTTTGAAATGCCGGATAAACGACTTCTTAAGTTGGGAGAAGCTCTGAATGCTCCTCGGGGCCAGACTTCTATACCATAGGATGGCAGGTCCCCCTAAAGTTAAGGGAAATACTTTGCATATGGCGTCGCCCATTACCCTCTGTACTTCCATTAGGAGGACAAAGTTTTCAATGTGGGATTTTGGGTCGGAGTGGCCTTTGTATGGTGCCATGGTCGGCATGTTAAATCGTTTTGGAAACTGCGCTGTTCTTATTTCCTCCGTAAGGGGAGACCCCTCTTCCTCGCCTCGGGTGTCTCCCGCCCCGACTTTGAGGCTTTCTCCCCACTTTGTCATCTCTTTTCTCAACCAAGATTTTATTTCTCGGGTTGTGCCCCCGTGCCGCCTCCTGTGTTCTTCTGTTCGCCTGTTGCCCCGGGCGTGGCGTTCTTCAAACTCAGAGGTCTCCTGTTTGTCTTCGTTATACTTTCTATCCTCTTTCTTGGAGTTGTAAAAACTGTCGGAGGAGGGGTCGGGTGACTGTTCCTCCTCTTCTTCGTTCCATGTGTCATCTGATCTCCCTACCACCGCAGATCTTATCCCATAGGGGCCTCTCTTCCTGGGTCCCTCGTCTTCGCTTATGTCTACTACTCTTTTTCCTCTCTCTTCTCTTTCCTCTTTTGTCTGGCCTCGGTTTCAGTTTCCTCGTTGTTTGCTCCTTCCATTCTTTCCAGTCGATCCATCATAAACCTCATGCCATCTTCCATTCTTTTCATCCAGTCTATTGCCGGGCCTCCTGGTTGGTGATTTCCGTCCTCCGCCATTTGTCTTCTCACGTGAACTGCTTTTTGTGAAGTTCCCCACAGACGGCGCCAACTGTTGACGGTTGATTTTGGTCTCAGGGTAATATTGGAATATCACTCCAGAGGAAATCCTCCTCCAACTGTGAATTTGTTTGGTTATGGGGGACCAAAGGCAAATTTAGCGGAAAACAAGAAAATACGCCAATCAGACAAGGTGTTTTAACGTGGTTCGGCGGATTTTGGGATCCGACCTACGTCCACGGGCAAGAACAGGATGGTGCTTTTTATTACTCAAATACACTCCTCGAGTCTCTTCCTTGCTTTTACAAATTAGAGCTCTATGATTCTAATCTCTCACTCTTGTGATGATTTTCAGATGATCCTTTTACACATGCTCTATCCTTCTATTTATAATACTACAGAAATCAGATTCCTATTTGTATAAGAAATCCTATTTGAACCCAATCTTCTCTTCTTGTGGGGTTTCCTGATCCGGTATTGCCTTCTTCTTCCGTTTTCCCTTCTGGATTCTGACTCTCTCTCCTTGCGAAAGTAGGATGTTTTCCTTATCTTATCCATAAGAATGGGGTGCCGTTGTCTTGAACTCGGTCCGTTATCTGGTCGGTCTTTAATGAGGTCGGCCATGACAATCTTTTATGCTGAGGACGTTTCTGCCGACATCTATAGTGCTCGGTCATTTGAACCAAAGTGGCCGGTCTTCATATGAACTGGTCGGGTCGGCCTCATGATCTCAACCAGATAGCGAACTTACCCTTTTGTCCTTGTCGTGCTGTCTTAAATGCTGTAGCGCCTGAAAACACCATCAACATAATATATTTTTTTTAATAATTGGGCCCTCCTCTGAGAATATGCGGTCCCTTCTCTGACTCTTCTTCTTTTTAAGCATTTTCCAGATTTCAACATACGATGGCTCAAGATGGAATCACAACTGGATTAAGAAATTCTGGCAATTTTGGAGATCAATCGTTGCTTTGTTTGGTCGAGTTACAATGTAATCAGAGACGAAACGACATCAGGGATGCAGAACATGAAACTGACAATTTTTTTAATTAGCTAATTCTTCAAGATTCTGCAGATGATGACGATAATAGACTCTGAACTCAGTAGTTTTTTTTTTTTTTTGCATTAATAAAGTTTTGCTTTTTCTGCACCCCAGATGGCTTGTAGTGCAAGTATATATAAATATATATTTTCAGCATTCATATGGTCTTCTTCTTGTTTAAGAAATAAAAATTAAAAGCCCTCTCTGTGTATCCATCTTTTGTCAAAACTTATTCCTCTCTGGTTTTTCCTTTTTATTAGCCATTAATAATATAAGAGTTGATAAAATCTGTTATACACGTGATATTAAGTATAAGAGTTAATTCCTCTCTGGTTTTAAAGAGTTAGGCATGTTGAATAGAGTCAGACCCTGATGAAACGACCCACACAAGCAGATCCTGAAGAGCGGAATCAGACCCTGAAGAGCAGACCCACATGAGCAGACCCTGACGAGCATACCCTGGCGAGCGGACCCTGATGAGCAGACCCTCACGAGCGGACCCTGAAATTAGCCCCTGACGATTCAATAACCAAATTGAAAACAAATCAGCAAAGAAGATCAGACCCAATCTCTATTTTTTTCTTCTTTATTTTTTTTTTTAAATTTTTTTTTTGGCTCCAAAAGAAGCTACCGCTTGGGACCGAGAGCCATTCTCACCAACAGCAGAGGGTTGGGATGATTGCAAAAAAACTGTTTTCTCAATAGGTGAGAAGAAGAAGCCATAACTATGCTTCTATTTATAATTTTTTTTTTGGGGAAAGGAATAATGACATTTTCTGGAGTTGAAGGCTATCATGCCTGTTTAATGAAATGGATAATTTCACCCTCTGTTTTTTGCCCTTTTCTTTTATTTTGTTTTGTTTTCCATAAATAGTTTATAGTTCATCACATTATGTGGTTTGTAATTAAAAAGTAATACGTGTACATCATATTATTTTTTTCAAACTCTTGTCACCAATCACCTATATAATTTTATTATGAATCATAGGTTATGAGAAGAGATACATGTAAATGTCAAGTGAGTATATCATGTAAAAACTCGAAAAGGACAAAAAGGAGTCTTTTTTTTTTTGGGGCTTTTTGATGTTAACTTATCGGCCAACGCTAAAGTACAAACTTATCGGTCTCCTTCGTCACAGCACTAAAGCGACGTGTCCTTATTATGTCCAATTCCCATACCAGTTCGTTGCGGCAGCACCGTGCTCTCTAGGTTGTATTTCAAGTTTCCTTAATTGCCCTTCGCATTTATTTCATTGAAAATTACTTGACGCTCTTTTTGTTTGTTGAAATCACTTCTTTCCAGTAAAATAAAATAAATATTAAAAGTGAGCTTCAGAATCAGTAATTGCCTTAACAGCACTTGATTGTTGAAATCACTTTCTTCTTTATTTAAATTTTTTTTGGCTAAATGATTCAAACATTCAAAACAAAACCTTATGGAAACCTCTTCAACAGCAAGATCCCCTTAAAACCCCCCACTTCCCTCGTAATTTTGGCTCACAATTCCTCTCCTTTTTTGCCCCCTAAAACAATTAACATTATCCAAAATCATTAATAAAGCAATACATTTATTTTTAAAAAAAAAAGCATCTATAAACGAAGATTGAGATCCACATTTTGAGATTCATCGATTTCAGTAGAGGGGAAGGCAGCAGGAGTAATAGAGTCAGCAGCAGCAGCAGCAGCAAAGTAATTATATTGATCAGTAGAGCTTGAAGGAGGGTGGTACTGATTTGTCTGAACCGACTTGAACTCGCTTAACTGAAACTGATGAGAAGCAACAAAGCTTGAAGGGAAGTCGAAGCTTCTACGAGCAGCAGCTCGCTCCTGTTTGTGGGCTTTTTGGTGGCCACCCAAAGCTTGCGGAGAGTAAAACTTGCGAGGGCAGTAAAGACATTGAAACGTTCTTGGAGAGGTAATAATAATATTATTGGTGGCTGGTAGTGGCGGTGTTTGGCGTTTGGTGGGTCTAGGGTTTGAAGGTGGTTGGTTAATAAGAAAGTTGTAGAAATTAGGATCTGCCATCCTGTTTCACTGGTTGCTGAATAATTAAGAGGTGAGAAGAAGAAGCCATAACTATGCTTCTATTTATAATTTTTTTTTGGGGAAAGGAATAATGACATTTTCTGGAGTTGAAGGCCATCATGCCTGTTTAATGAAAGGGATAATTTCACCCTCTGTTTTTTGCCCTTTTCTTTTATTTTGTTTTGCTTTCCATAAATAGTTCATAGTTCATGGTTTGCAATTAAGAAGTAATACGTGTACAGTATATTACTTTTTTCAAACTCTTGTCACCAATCACCTATATAATTTTATTATGAATCATAGGTTATGAGAAGAGATACATGTAAATGTCAAGTGAGTATGAGATGTATGTAAATGAATCATAGAAAGGACTTGATTTAATTAAGAATCTCAGTGTCACGAATGTTCAATGAATGATAGGCAATAGGAAGAAATATAAATATAAAGTTAATTTATCTATTGCATTTGCACCTTTTTTTTTTTTGCCTCAATAGTTGGAAATCCTGTCCCAAACTCTTCCAGGAAATGTTCGAATTCAGCACCTAAATGTTCTCTCCCTGTGTATTCATGCTACTTGAGAAGCAACCTTGGAGTTCACAAGGTAGTTGTTAGGCCTGGTAAATTAGTTAACCAAGCTCGATCAATATTGATAATCATATTCTTGCATCATCATATAGGTATCCGGAACAGTGTGGGTCGTATAGTGGCTAATTTTATGCCCCTGTAAATATGTGTACCTTTTGGCTTGCATGTGAATTGTGATTGGTTTTTCATCATCTGATCTGGCAGTTTAAATTTTCAGGTTCATTCTGTAATTGTCTGCTGCCAGAGAGAATTCGGATCACAGCAGTCAAACATCTTCCTGATCATCCCACATATTCTGGTATGTTGATCCTGATAAACTTATGTCCGAGGCTCAACACTTATGGACTTTTTGGTTGTTTTCTTATCTTACCTTTTCTAAGAAAAGTTCACTTGGATTGACTGTCCAAATTCTTGGAAGATAAAACCTGTCTCATTTATGTTAGAACTTAAATGTTAATATTGAATCCATACCTATTCACTTAAGCTTCTGGGTATAGTGGTTATTAAGTTATCAAAGCCTGAGTTCTGTATTCAAATCCTCCATATTTTACTTGTTTGCAACTAAGTGGAGAGAGGCTATTGGAGACTAGTTTTATGTACTAGCTTAAATTTTCGAGAAATACAATTACTAACAATTTATATAATCTCCGGTACTTCCGATATGCCAAATTTTCACTTCTATTTCTTCGTCGAATTCGCAATTTCGCAGTGAGACTGATAGAAATTGTCGAGCACAATGACTTAATATCTCCCCTCCCCTTCGTTAAAATATCTCCCCTCCCCTTCGTTGAACCAAACAGACTTAGAGTGTGTTTGGTTGGGGGGTTTTGGAGGGGAGGGGAGTGGAGCAAAATCCCTCCTAAGTCAATTTTAGCTCCCCGAAAGTGATGAATTAAAATTTTAAATGCAATGACTAAATTATCCCTACTTATATTGTTTTAATTTTATTAATAACAAATTATAAGGATAAATTAGTAAATTATTTTTAAAATCTCTCCAATCCCTTCTTGAACCAAACATGTATCTAATTAAAAACCCTCTCCTCCCATCCCCTCCCCTCCCCTCCCCTCCCCTCCTTTGAACCAAACATATATTTAATTAAATTCCCTCTCCTCCCTTCCTCTCCCCTCCATTAAAATCTCTCCCCTCCCCTCCCCTCCCCTTCGTTGAACCAAACAGACTTAGAGTGTGTTTGGTTGGGGGGTTTTAGAGGGTAGGGGAGGGGAGGGGAGGGGCGAGATTATTTTAATTTTATTTGTTTGGTTCAATTTTTTGGAAGGGAGGGGAGGGGAGCAAATTCCCTCCTAAGTCAATTTTAGCTCCCTTCCAAAAATGGGGGGTTTTGGAGGGGGTGAGAAAATGATGAATTAAAATATTAAATGCAATGACTAAATTATCCCTACTTTTATTATTTTAATTTTATTTATAACAAATTATAAGGATAAAGTAGTAAATTATTTTTAAAATTCCTCCCCTCCCTTCTTGGAAAATCGGGTCGGGTCAATGGAAAATCGGGTCGCGGAGAAGTGGAACCCGATAGGGTTCGGGTCGGGTCGGGTCGTCGGGTTATTTTTAAATTTTTTTTTTAAAATGAATTAATTATTTTGAAATATTAATATTAGTTATTTTATGTCCCAAAAATATCATATATATAAAGGTTTAATACAAAAAAGTAATAAACAAATGAAATAATAGTAAAAACTTTAAAAATAATAATAAATATTTTAGAAAAATAATAAAAATTTTAGAAAAATAATATATTTGTATAGGGTCGGGTCGGGTCAAGGATATCAAACCCGTTGAGCAACCCTCAAATTTCGGGTCGGGTCGGGTTAATTTAAAATTTGCAAATTTTTTTATGAACCCGTGCTGGTCGGGGTGGGGTCTTAAATATATTTTTAATTCAACGGTAGACGCTCACGCATACATGTATATATATTTTTTAATGACCCTGGTCCGGATTTTTCGGAAAAAAATCAAGACCTTGGTGATCAGGGTCCGGAAAGAAATAAGTATAATAAATTAGATTTTAATAAACAAAAATATAAAATATTATTTGTATTTTATCTCTTCCGGATCTGGGAATATTTATCTGGGTCCGGAGCCAGGGGGTAACAAAATATCTTCCGGATCCGAATTTTGCATATGGTCGGAACTGTAATATATATATATTTTTTAATTTGACGATATGCGAGTGGCATAAGTGTAAGATTACGATATGCGAGGGCGCATGACATTATACATACATATATATATATATATATATATATTTATTATTTATTTATTTAAAGACCCGGGTCTGGATTTTTTTTAAATATATATATTACAGTTCTGGAAGATATTTTGTTACAAATATAAAATAATATATACTATAATTTTTTTAAATTTTTTTAAACTTTAATTGTATTATTTTATATTTGTATTTGTATTTTGTCAATTTTATTAATTTTATTTCAATTCTTTTATTTATTTTTTATTATATTCTATTATATATACACACACAAAAATTTTTATATTTTTTCTTATAATCTAACTTATTTTATTTATTTTTTCCCGGACCCGAGTCCACCCGGTCCGGATCCGCGTGATCCCGTTTATATATATATATAATATATTGTTGATGGTGTTTTCAGGCACTACAGTATTTAAGACAGCACGACAAGGACAAAAGAGTAAAATCTTTCTCTGGACCACATCATGTGAAGACCGACCACATCATGTGAAGACATACCACATCATGTGAAGACCGACCACATCATGTGAAGACCGACCGCTTTGGTTCAGATGACCGGACATTATAAAGGTCGGCAAGAATACTCTCAGCATAAAAGGTTACCATGGCCGACCTCATTCATACCGACCAGATAGCAAGGCGTGTTCAGGAAGGTAGAGCATCCTATTTTTGCGGATAATGTGACAAGTTATCCTACTTTCACGGGAAAACTGATGAAATTAGTATCTTGATAGGATAAAAAGAGTAAAGGTAGTTTGAAATTAGGAACCCTTGTAGAAGAAGGAGATTGACTCAACTAGGAACCCTTGTAAAAGAAGGAGTCTGATCCCTGTTATTATTATAAATAGGATGGTAGAGCATATGTAAAGGGACATCTGAAAATCATCACAAGAGTGAAAGATTAGGATCATAAAGCTCCGATTTGTACGAGTAAAGGAGAGGTTCAAAGAGTGTATTTGAGTAATAAAAGAGTACCACCCTGTTCTTGTCCGTGGACGTAGGTCGGATCTAAAATCCACCGAACCACGTTAAATCATCTTGTCTCTGTTTGTTTTGTTTTTTTTCGCTAAGTTTGCTTTTGGTTTCCCTCATAACCAAACAAATTCACAGTTGAAGGAGGATTCCCTCGGAGGTGATATTCCCGTATTACCCTGAGACCAAAATTCACCGTCAACAGTTGGCGCCGTCTGTGGGGAACTTTACAAAAAGCAGTTCACGTGATAAGACAAATGGCGGAAGGCGGAAATCACCAATCAGGAAGTCCGGGCCGGCAATGGATTGGATGAAAAAGATGGAAGATAGCATGAGGTCCATGATGGATCGACTAGAAAGAATGGAAGGAGCAAACAACGAGAAACCTGAAACCGAGGCCGGCCAGAAGAGGAAAGAGAGGGAAAAAGGGAAAAGAGTAGTAGGTATAAGCGAAGACGAGGGACCCAGAAAGAGAGGCCCTTATGGGATAAGATCTGAAGTGGTGAGAAGAGAGCCACGATCAGAAGACACATGGGAAGAGGAGGAAAAATCTCCCGACCCTTCCTCCGACAGTTTCTACAACTCCGAGAGGGAGAATAGAAAATACAACGAAGACGTACAGGAGACCTCCGATCTCAAGGAACGCCACGCCCAGAACAACAGGAGAACAGAAGGACACAGAGGACGACACGGGGGCACAGCCCGCGAAATAAAGTCTTGGTTAAGAAAAGAGATGACCAGATGGGAAGAAGGCCTCAGGATCGGCGCGGGAGACACCCGAGGCGAGGAAGAGGGGTCTCCCCTTACGGAAGAAATAAGGTCAGCACAGTTCCCGAAGCGGTTTAACATGCCGACCATGGCACCATACAAAGGCCACTCCGACCCAAAATCCCACATTGAGAATTTTGTCCTCCTAATGGAAGTACAAGGGGTAGCGGGCGACGCCGCCGTATGCAAAGTATTCCCCTTAACTTTAGGTGGACCTGCCATCCTATGGTATAGAAGTCTGGCCCGGGGAGCATCCAGAGTTTCTCCCAGCTTAAGAAATCGTTTATCCGACACTTCAAAGGAGCCTGCACCCCTAAAAAAACAATAGGAGAACTAAGGCTCATGAGACAAGGAGACGACGAAAACACTGAAAAGCTTCATTGAAAGGTACCACAACATCGTACTCGAGGTCGGAGGGTACGAATCCCAAGAAGCCCTGGAAAGTCTGAAAGGGGCCCTAAGGGTCGGAAAACTGTGGACCCACCTGAGAATCCATGAGACACCAGACTACGCTACCGCACTGGAGATAGAAAGCGAAGAAAAAGTATCCCGGAGGGGGACAACCACCAGAGAAAGGGTGACAAGAAGGGAAGACCACCGGCGACCGGAGAGAGAATTCCGGAAGTTCAACCCAAGACCCAAAGAATTCAAGCCAATGGCTCAAAAAGATCAAGGAAAGAGGCCCACAACTCAGGTAAACCATGTGGTCCGAGAGGAGGCATATATCCCCCTGAGCAAGCCACCAGGAGAAATCATCATGGAGATACGGGAGAAAGGCCTCTTAATAGAACTCGACCTCAGGAGGTTTCCCCCAGACAGAAAAAACAAAAGATCCTACTGCCTACATCACAACCTAAAAAGGCACACAACCGATGAGTGCAAGGATCTGCGGGAACAAATGGAAGACCTGGCCCGGAACGGGTACCTGAACAATTACATCGACCACGAGATCATGGCCGCCAGACAGAGGGCAAGGAATCGAGGGGTGAACGTCATCGCAGGAGGGGCAACATTGGCCGGGGACTCTAACCGGTCGAGAAAGAATTACAGCCGAGCACGAGGGACGGAGGTGCTGAAAACAGAAAAAATCCCAAACCCCCAAGGAAATCGGTCAACACCCATTATGTTCACCGATGAAGACGCTCAGGGGGTAAGTTTCCCCCATGATGACGCACTGATAATCAAAGCAACGATCAGCGGCACAGAAGTGGACCGAATCCTGGTGGATCCTGGGAGCGCGGTAGACATAATTTCCAAAGAGACTTTGGAGGACCTGGGGGTAGAATGCACAGCCCTAACCAAAGACAGCACCCCCCTGTACGGATTCGGGGGTTCAACGGTCGTCCCCTTGGGAAAAATTCAGTTAGCAATGACGATCGGAGCCGCCCCCAAAACCCGAACAATCATGATAAATTTCACTGTAGTGGACTGCATGAGCAGCTATCAAGTCATTGTCGGCCGCCCCTTCATGATGAAAACCAAGGCCGCAATGTCCTGTTATTACTTGAAACTGAAGTTCCCCACACGGGAAGGGATCGGAATCGTATGCGGAAGCCAGAAGATAGCCCGCAGCTGTTTTGCCACTTACTCGCGAGAGACCCTCTGCGTGGAAAGAGGCACCAAGAAGAGACAGAGAGACGAGGATGACGAGAATACAAGGAAAGACCCTGCTCCTCGGCCCGATAAAGCTGCACGGCTCGGATCAGCCGAAGAGTTGGAAGAAGTAAAACTGTTCGGGCCAGAGAAAAACATAAAAATAGGAGGAAGTCTAGACAAGGCCCTAAGAAAAGACTTGTTGGAATGTCTACAGGAGTACCCCGACGTTTTTGCATGGGGACACCGATGACATGCCCGGGATCGACCCAAAATTCGTAAGCCATCGCTTAGCAGTGAACCCATTACATAAGCCAGTAAAACAGAAGAGGAGAATATTCAACCAGGAGCGGTGCGGAGCAATAGCAACCGAGGTGGAAAGGTGCTGAAAGCCGGCTTCATCCGGGAAGTAAAATACCCAGAATGGGTGTCCAACGTGGTATTGGTGAAAAAATCTAACGGAAAGTGGAGAATGTGCGTAGATTTCACCGACCTCAACAAAGCATGTCCAAAAGACAGCTTCCCCCTCCCAAATATAGACCAACTGGTAGATACAACAGCCTGCCAAGGGCTGCTAAGCTTCATGGACGCTTTCTCGGGATACAATCAAGTCAAGATGCACCCTGCGGACGAGAGAAGACCACCTTTATCACAGACCAAGGGCTGTACTGCTATAAAGTAATGCCTTTCGGATTGAAGAATGCAGGGGCGACTTTCCAGAGACTGGTGAACAAAATCTTCAAAACCGCTCATCGGCACGACCATGCTGGTATATGTCGACGACATGATAACAATGTCCGAAGAACCGAGAGACCATGTGGCCGACCTGAAGAAAACTTTCGAACTCCTGAGGAAACACAGTTTAAAGCTCAATCCAGAAAAGTGTGCATTCGGGGTAGCCTCAGGAAAATTTCTGGGATACATGGTGAGTTCACGAGGCATTGAAGCAAACCCGCAAAAGATACAAGCCGTGCTAGACCTGAAATCACCCCGGACAGTTAAAGAAGTACAAAGCCTTACAGGAAGAATCGCCGCACTCAACCGGTTCATCTCACGAGCAACCGACAAGTGCCATCATTTCTTCAAAGTCATCAAAAAAGCTCAAAAAGGGGTCGACTGGACACCTGAGTGCGAAGAAGCCTTCCAGCACCTAAAGCAATACCTAGCACAGCCCCCTCTCCTAGCCAACCCCTCCCAGGGGAGACGCATATATCTATACATGGCCGTCTCAAAGCACGCAGTAAGCTCGGCACTGGTACAAGAGACCGACCATATCCAGAAACCGGTCTACTACGTCAGTAAAGCCCTACTGGACGCAGAAACTCGATACCCCATGCACGAACTCATCGCCCTATCCCTGGTCACCGCAGCTCGGAAGTTACGACCCTACTTTCAAGCCCATCCGATCAAGGTATACACAGATTATCCCCTGAAACAAATCTTGCAGAAACCAGAGGCCTCAGGGAGGCTGATGAAGCGGTCAGTGGAAATAAGCGAACACGACATCTCCTACCTCCCAAGAACAGCAATAAAAGGGCAGGCCTTAGCAGACTTCATAGCAGAGCTCACAGAGCCGCAGGTCCTGACCGTGGTGGAAGAAGACAAATGGGAAATGTCTGTAGACGGATCCGCAAGTTCGCACGGCTACGGAGCAGGGGTAGCACTAAAAAGTGAAAAGGGAGAAGAAATACTGCTCGCCCTCAAATTGCCTTCAAAACTACAAACAATGAAGCAGAGTACGAGGCAATACTGGGCCGGACTAAAGCTATGTACAGTAGTAGAGGGCACGACGTAGTGATCAGGAGTGATTCTCAGTTAGCAATACAACAGCTGAAAGGGGACTTTCAAGCCAGAGAACCAGCCATGGTGGCTTACTTAGCCGAAGTGAAGAAGTGGGTGGAGAAAGTGGGAAACGTACTCTTCGAAACAGGTCGGACGAGAAGACAACTGCGAAGCAGATTCCCTAGCGAGACTCGCCTCTTCAATGAGAACAGAAAACCCCAGGGTAATCCCTCTTATATACCTCCAAGAAAGAAGCATAGGGGAGACAGAGGTGAATGTACTGGAAGAAGAAGACAAAGATTCGTGGATGCAACCAATCAGGAGGACCTGGTACAAGAAGGAGAAACCCCTAAAGATAAAAAGGGACCAGGAAAGCTGAAGTTCAAGAGCACCAAGTTTTCCCTAATTGAAGGAGTACTCTACCGGAGAGGATACACCGTACCCCTCCTAAGATGCTTAGCACCAGAAGAAGCAGACTACGTACTTAGGGAGATTCACGCAGGCATCTGCGGAAGCCACGCCGGGGGAAGATCAATCGCCTTCAAAGCCTTGAGGCAAGGATTCTACTGGCCAACCATGCACGAGGATGGCATGAGGATAGCACGGAAATGCGAGGATGCCAGAAGAATGCCAACCTTTACCATCAGCCGGCAGAACAGCTGACCACCATATCCAGCCCCTGGCCCTTCGCACAGTGGGGGCTAGACATTATAGGGCCGATGCCAAAAGGACGAGGTCAGGCGAAATATGCAATCGTGGCCATAGACTACTTTACCAAATGGGTAGTAGAAGCAGAACCATTGTCCACCATCTCGGAGAAGAAAGCCACAGAGTTCCTGAAGAAAAATATAATCTGCCGGTTCGGGATCCCCCAGGCAATCATCACCGACAACGGAAAGCAATTCGACAGCAGGGGATTCAGAAAACTTTGTGAAGACCTCCAGATAACCTTAAAATTCGCCTCGCCGGCCTATCCCAAGTCGAACGGGCAGGTTGAAGCCACCAACAAAGCCATCAAGTCAAACCTGAAAGCTCGACTCGGATCAAGCAAAAGCCTATGGGTCGAGGAGCTACCAGATGTACTGTGGGCACACCGAACGACCTTCAAGGACTCAACAGGAGAGACACCTTCTCCCTATCATACGGATGTGAGGCCGTCATCCCGGCAGAGATCGGAATATCAACCCACAGGGTCCGCCACTTTGAAAACGAACGGAACGAAGAACTTATCAAAAATCACCTCGACCTGATCGAAGAAGAAGAGAAGAAGAGAGCGGTCAGCAATAAGAGCAGCCATCTACCAGCAGAGAATGGCCCGATTCTACAATAGGAGAGTTCGAACCCGCTCCTTCCTGCCAGGCGATCTAGTGCTAAGAAAAGTGACTCTGAACACCCGACGACCTGAAGAGGGTTCGTTAGGTGCCAAATGGGAGGGCCTTACAAAATCATCGAGATAGTAAGACCAGGGGCCTACATCCTAGAGCATCTGGACGCACGAGGTTGAAGAAACCATGGAACGCCGAGATGTTAAGAAAGTACTTCCCATAAAAGATCAACTTTCCTTTCTTCTATTTCCTTTTGCAGAAACCAGACAAAAATACCAAATCGGAACAACTGTTGTAAGAGGGCGGCCCGCCCCCAAACATGAATAAAATTTCATTTTCTGGCAAAATCCTTTAAAAGTAAAGGCAACCACCACTGAAACAAACAGCTCGGGGTCGGGCGATGTCCCACCGAGTCTGTCTTTGGACTGGGACGTAACATTCCCCCAGGGCCAAGTGATTCAAACAGCTCGGGGTCGGGCGATGTCCCACCGAGTCTGTCTTTGGACTGGGGACGTAACATTCCCCCAGGGCCAATCGATTCTTACAGCTCGGGGGTCGGGCGATGTCCCACCGAGTCTGTCTTTGGACTGGGGACGTAACATTCCCCCAGGGCCAAGTGATTCTTACAGCTCGGGGTCGGGCGATGTCCCACCGAGTCTGTCTTTGGACTGGGGACGTAACATTCCCCCAGGGCCAAGCGATTCTTACAGCTCGGGGTCGGGCGATGTCCCACCGAGTCTGTCTTTGGACTGGGGACGTAACATTCCCCCAGGGCCAAGCGATTCTTACAGCTCGGGGTCGGGCGATGTCCCACCGAGTCTGTCTTTGGACTGGGGACGTAACATTCCCCCAGGGCCAAGCGATTCTTACAGCTCGGGGTCGGGCGATGTCCCACCGAGTCTGTCTTTGGACTGGGGACGTAACATTCCCCCAGGGCCAAGTGATTCTTACAGCTCGGGGTCGGGCGATGTCCCACTGAGTCTGTCTTTGGACTGGGGACGTAACATTCCCCCAGGGCCAAGCGATTCTTACAGCTCGGGGTCGGGCGATGTCCCACGAGTCTGTCTTTGGACTGGGGACGTAACATTCCCCCAGGGCCAAGCGATTCTTACAGCTCGGGGTCGGGCGATGTCCCACCGAGTCTGTCTTTGGACTGGGGACGTAACATTCCCCCAGGACCAAGTGGTTCTGACATTCGGGGTCGGGCGATGTCCCACCGAGTCTGCTCTTTGGACTGGGGACGTAAACATTCCCCCAGGACCAAGTGATTCAAACAGCTCGGGGTCGGGCGATGTCCCACCGAGTCCTCTTTGGACTGGGGACGTAACATTCCCCCAGGGCCAAGTGATTCTTACAGCTCGGGGTCGGGCGATGTCCCACCGAGTCTCTCTTTGGACTGGGGACGTAACATTCCCCCAGGGCCAAGTGATTCAAACAGCTCGGGGTCGGGCGATGTCCCACCGAGTCTGCTCTTTGGACTGGGGACGTAACATTCCCCCAGGGCCAAGTGATTCAAACAGCTCGGGGTCGGGGCGATGTCCCACCGAGTCTGCTCTTTGGACTGGGGACGTAACATTCCCCAAGGGCCAAGTGATTCTTACAGCTCGGGGTCGGGCGAGATGTCCCACCGAGTCTGTCTTTGGACTGGGGACGTAACATTCCCCCAGGGCCAAGTTTTCAAACAGCTCGGGGTCGGGCGATGTCCCACCGAGTCTGCTCTTTGGACTGGTGGTAACATTCCCCTATGGCCAAGTGATTCAAACAGCTCGGGGTCGGGTTACGTCCCATCGAGTCAGCTTCTTTAGTCTGGGGAGGTAACATTCCCCCAGAACCCAAGTCTTTTACTCACTCGGGGTCGGGCTACGTCCCACCGAGTCAGCCGCTCTGGTCTGGGGAGGTAACATTCCTCCCAAACCCAAGTACCTCACTCAACTCGGGTCAGGACACGAGCCAACCCTTTGGACTGGGGACATAACATTCCCCCCAGGTCCAATCCCTTTGACAGCACGGGCCCGGTTTTTGCCCCACGAAAGATCCCGGAAGACTCAGGCGAGCAAAAAAGGCATAGAAAAGAAAAAAAAAAAGGAAAAAGATATATATATATATATGCCCAAATGTACATAGTCAAGACAAATACGATAGTATGATGGCATAAATATATGTGTATATATAAAAACAAATTGTAAAGTTATTACAAAGGAGTGAAGTGTACATAGGGCCCCGGTAGGGTTACCCTTCCTCATTCAGCCCGCACAGGGGCATGAATCTCCTCTTCAGCTGGTTCATGTAACGGGAGGAGCAGCTCGGCATCAGGAGGAAGAGCTGCAACTTCAACCTCGGCATCAGGAGGAGGAGCTGCGACTTCAACCTCGGCAGCAGGGAAGACCTCTGCTTCAGAAACAGGAGGAGGGATCTCAAGGCAGTCCTCGTCCACAGCAGGAATCTCCGGTTTATCTTCAGGAGGAACCTCGGAGCCGGAACGACCGAGATGGGGGCGGGATCCATCACCTCCTCGGGTGGGGGAGGGATCCACTTCCGAAACTCTCCTCGGAAATGTCCCCCTTGCAGTAACTGATGGCCGCGTAAATAGGGTCCATATTCAGGCTCGGCAGCACCATCGGTATCATCTCGGCACAGTCGCCAACTCCCTCGAGACGGATGGCCTCCTTCTCGGCCTCAAGATCAGCTTCCCTCTTCTCCAGCTCGGTCTCCCTCTCCTCGAGATCAATCTCTCTCTCCTCAAGCTCGGTCTTCTTCCTCTCAAGGCTATCTCGGGCCCGTGCAACCTCCTCGTCTTTACTCTTCAACTTGGCCTCAGCACTTGTTACCTTCCCCCTCAGAACGCCAATTTCAGATTGGGCAGCCTTCAGATCCTCCCGGACACTATCAGCAAGTTTCCTTTCCAACACAGCAGCTGCTTTGAGAGCCTTGTTCGTTTTGAAATTCTCAACAGCGGCCGCCTCGTGATTCTTGATCACCTCCTCCCGGTCAGCCAGCTTCGCTTCCACTTCGGAGAGGCGACTTTGAAGCCTCTGGGCCTGACCGCCCTCGGACAGCAAAGTCAGAAGAAGACCCTTGTTCTTGGCCATAAGGTAGTTGGCCTGCACACAAAAAGGGAGGAAGGAGTCAATACATGAAAAGAGAGAACCAAGATCCAAAAAAACCGAGAAGGGGAGTGAAAATACCTTCGCCATCTGAGAACTCATCTCAGTCACAACACCTTGGAGATACGTCCTCGTACCTCGAGACCTCCCCCGGGGGAATCACCTCGGCCAATTCATTAAAAGCCGGCACTAAGTGAGAGGTAGCCTCCCGGATGCTTTCTCCCAAGTCATCCACCCCGAGGACCACAGGGCCCTTCCGTTTTCTGGAGGGACCTTCAGAGTACTTCTTCCCCTTACGAACGTCCTTCCTCTTGACTGGAGCAGCTCCCTCATCTTCTCCCTCCTGGGCCAACTCGGTCTCCTCGGTTCCGAACTGACGCCTCCTCTTCCTAAGAGGTTTCGGCGGACTGGCAAGGTGAGCATATCCTGATGATTGCCCGCCAGAAGGTGAGGATAGTCCCCGAGCACTTGTTTGGACTTGTCCGGAAGATATGTTCTCAGCAAGATCAGTCCGTACCCGGGAAGTTTCAGCATCGGCGTGTCCGGCCTTCTTCACGGTGCCGGCCAACTTCTCAAGAAACTTTGGCCTTTTCGACATGCCTACAAAAAGCAAAAGCAAAAAGAGAAATCAAGACCGGAGCATATACACAGAAGAAGAAAAAGGAAGAGAGACATCAAAATAAACAAACAAGGAAGACAAAACAAACAACAGGCATCTACCTATCCGACCCGAGGCATCCGTGGGGACAGCCCGAATAAGGCCAGACCAATAAAAGCCGCGTCATTTACCAGCTCCTCCAGTGGGCGGCATACCGACGAGCCCAATATACTCGCCGCCGGACCCGGCGGGAAACTTTGGGAGCATCCCTCCACAGGCTAAAAAAGAACACGAGAAGAAGGGTAAGAACCCAAACAGAAAAAAAAGGGGGGGAAGAAAGAAAAGCTAAAGGACGATCTCCTAACCTCCCGCCCTGAAGATATCCGGTACTAAGGTCTCCCCTTCATCCGACCTCAAGGTCCGCCCCCAATCCCCAGTGGCCCAGAACCAGAGATCTTTGAAGTTCTTATTCGAATCAGGGAGTTTCTTAACGACATTGGACGAGCTGTCATAAGCTGAAAGGTAATACCATCCATGGTACGACCTGGGATTGGCCTTCAACCGATATAGCCTCTTCACCTCTTCAAAGGAAGGATCGCCAAGTCCTGCCCGATGCCAAGCCACATACAACCGGCCAGAATCCTCCAACTGTTTAGACTCAGCTGACAGGGGGCGATCTCCATCTCGGCCAATATCCAAGCAAAATAAGGTTGAATCGGCAAACGTAGCCCACACTCAAAAAAAAAAACAGAAGAAGTGCCACCGAGCCTCGTCAGGCTGACTAGCACGATCCATTGGGCCGGGAACTTCTAGAGCAATATCTATTGGGATGCTGTATCGTTGCCGCAATAGCGCCAGATCATCCTCGGTTATCTTAGAAGGACGGTTCATATCCAGAGCCGACGACCCAAGTTCTCCAGGCTCTGGGTCCTTCCGAGGAACTCTCTGATGGTAGGAGTCATTCATCTCAGAAGGAGTGTCAGGTGGTGGGGGTAGTGTCGAGATCTTCTACACTAGGCGCCCCTGAGCCGAGGAGAGCTCTTCGGCAGGGGAAGTTGAGATTTTGGCAGGCCTTTCGGAGGAAGAATTACTGTCAGACATCCCTGACACCCAGAAAAACAGAGAAGGGGGGAGAATCAGTCTACGAGAAGCTACCCACGGAGCCCGTGCTAAACTAGATAGGAGTCTCTAAAGAAGTGCCCTAAAGCAAGACCCAACAAAAACCACAAGTCTCTCCCTAAGCAAAATAAACAAACAGAACCACATCAACAAAAGAAGAAAGGTCGCTCAGAAAACTTACTTGTTCTTCTCAAAGGCAGGAGGTTATATGGTGCTGTGATGCTCGTTCCTTAGGTGCTCGGCAACGAAAAAAGATGAAAACCGCGGATGAGTTTTGAGAACACGGAGTTGAATGGATCGCAAAGAAATTACAGAAGAGAAGCAGATGATTGCCGAAAAAACGGAACAGTGGAACCCTCGTCTTCTTATAGTCATGACTGGGATGCTGTAACATCCCGCCAGAGGCAGGATGCTACCGGCAGGAGACAGGATTGACCCATCTCCATAAGCCTCTAAATCAACTGAAAAATTCGGCATGATGTATCCTAAAAACTGGATAACCTGGATCGCAGTCCAGCATCAAGACAATCCAAGAAAAACATCAAAACAATAAAAGGACCTCAGGTCCAAATAAAATTCATCAAAACCACAACCTAAGGGCTCTGTGCCCACATCATCTATCAACACTCAAGGGCTCTGTGCCCACAACAACACATGCAATCAAAACTTTAAATTATTAATACAAACCACGTGCTCAGTGCGATAAAATAAAACAATAAATCAAATATCCTAATCTTCTAAAACATTTCCCAAGACACTTGCGAGGGTGACTGCCGCTTGGGTAATCCACGTCTCGAGAATGACTTCCAAAGCCGATATGATTGACCAATCTACAAGTTATCCTGCAAAACTGGCAAACTGGTTTGGTGTGAGTTTTAAAACTCAGTAAGTAACCCTGCTAGTAACACGACAAACAAGTCAAACATAACAGCCGTTTATCAGATTTACCAAGTTACCTTAAATTCGAATTTATTAATTTATTATTATTCATTATTCTTAACTCTTATCAAAGTTTCACATTTTCATATTAACATATATGCTAATCTAATAGCTAACGGCTAAAGTATACAAAGCAAATCGTATATATATCTATACTTTATCACAAGAGTCCAACTTTGAAATATCATCAAATCGCTATGTTAAATAAACTTTTCTCAATATCAAATCAAGCCTTTCTTAACTTCCTTTAATTACAACATCATTACAATGACCTAACAATCGCGATTCATATACATTTACACATACCTTAACACACCCCTCTTCTATACATGCCAAAAATAATTTCTAAGGTTCTTATACATATGCATGCGTACCAATACAGATTCGCTTTATAACATCTAACACACATTAGTTTCCGAATTCATTAACTCATTTCACACAAGCATTCGTTATCCATATAATCAACGAGCTCCATCATACACGTACATACACACAGTCACACATGCAATCATCATACAACTAATCATGACGCAAACTTAACAACCAAAACATCACAAGGCATACAGTCAAACAATACATACATATCACGGCACACCAAGTTTGTCACGCGACTCCTCATACATAAGCACATTCATAACAAACATTCCAAGACACGACTCAAACACTCACGTACAAACATATGTTTCAAACATGTGAATACACCTCTTGTTATCAAATTCAAATATCATACCTTTAATAATTCTCATAGCCTTTTCCTTTATCGATCAAACATAATCATTCAGGCTCTCTATCTAGGAACATCTGATATAACATCTTTATCAACTGAACATATCCAACCTATACATATCTTAGTATCATATGCATATACGAATACATACTTATCTATATTCACATTTTCGTATTTATTCACATACACAATTCATATCGTTACAGATTCATACCTTTATGTACATTCATACATACGCATAGTCATTAACATCATTAAACCTCTTACTTTATATTATGCTAGTAACAAAAGCCATACCTGCGATGATCGTTTCACTTAGCTACACATAACCTCGAACTGCTTCTCAAACTACCTCTTAACTATCTTCTGTTTTACCTAACATATTAATCATCTATATATGTATATATGTAAAATCAAGATACGAAATCATACATTAAGCTCTCATCGCATGAGTTACTTACCTGGCTTCGCGAGCGCCGAAGATCCTAGTCAAGTCTGTCAAAATAAATGACGAAAAGCCGTCAGACACACGACTTACAAAGTTCTCGACCAAACTACTATAAAATTCTAAATCTCTTCAAAATGATCAAATCAACTCCGATTTCAATACATTCAGTTTCAGTATTCTTAGAACATCACTAAAATCTATTCCAAGCCACTAGTTCACTTAAATTCCCGATTTTACGCGTTCTTAGAAAATCTTCCGAAGAAATTTCCGCAAACGCTACGGAAAGGTTCGAACCCTCCGAACCATCCCGGATTTATCCAAACATGTTCGTAATATCAAAAATAACTCATAACTATTATCAAAACCAAAATACATCTTTATACGCAAAAACTCACTTTTCCCAAAACTTACATATTCTATCGGATCGAGCAAATCTAATCCGATTCACCCCGGATTCTACCACATTTATCGTTTTAACATATTAAATCATATTCAATTCATAAACTTGCAATTCGCTAATTTACGAAACTACCGGAAACATCCGACTATAAAACGATACACTTTAAAATATCAATTTCTAAACGGAGAGTCGTACCGAAATTCCAAGGCCATATCCGGACTCCCTTCGGCCATACGAACGCGCTGGTGTCGCCGGAATTCCGATCGGAGCTACTGTTCGACATGGGTTTACTGTTCACCGAACATTCTTCTCTCGATTCGCGAGTCGTCGGCCGTTGTTCGGCGAAACCGACTCCGCACACTCGTAGTACTCTCCGAGGTCTTCGATTTGGTAGGTGGCACGGCTCGTGAAACGACCCGACGAGCCGGGATCGGACTACCCATCTCACGCCCATTCTTTACGTCGATTCGCCGGATTCCGGCGTCCTATGACCTGCCGCCGGAAACTGGAGGCTGGGGGAAGGTCGCTGGTTCGTTCTGGGGTGGTGCGCCGGCCGACGGTGGCCGGAAAGTGGCCGGCGCATGGGGAGAAAGAGAAGGATCGAATTTTGGGGGTTGGGGGCGATTTTGGGGTTTTGATGGGTTTTGCATTTTTTGTAAATAATGAAAACTTTAAGGCTTTAAATACTCTTCTGGAAAATATCAATTTGGCCCTCTCGAAATTACTGATCAGTCCCTATTCTAGAACCTTCTGGAATATCGCAATTTCGGAGCCCTTCGGATGCGATTCTCGAAAAGTGTACAACACGAAAGTTGTTCATCTCGGAAAAACGAGTTCGATGGTTCAAGAACCAACTCGATCGGAGTTCGTTTGCTCCTCCTGTGACCGTAACAGTAAACTTTACGCGTTTCACGAAAATCGCGTAACTGACTTTCGATCCTACGCGTTTTCCAATGCGACGAAAATTCATAATCTATTATTCTAACTCGTATAACATCGCTTGAACTCTTATTCTTCCTCATCCTCATGCTCCGAGACTAAAACACCCGTCCGAGAATCTTCTAAAATAGTCCTGAAAATCTGGGATATTACAGATGCACATCGCCGTCGGTTTTGGCGGGAACCCAGCGGATGTTTGACAAATGTCGAAAATTAAAAGAAACCCTAAAGTTGATTTGATGGGCATTTAAGAAGACGTGACGGTTGTGCGTCTCGAGAAAAGATGATTGAAACGGCAAGAAATTTCTTTTTTACATTCTGGGACGACTACCAACGAGGACAATCAGCGCACCCTCTTCATATAGTTCCCGGTACCAACTCGCATACTCGTTGGAACCGAGAACTAGGGGACAGATGTTGATGGTGTTTTCAGGCACTACAGTATTTAAGACAGCACGACAAGGACAAAAGAGTAAAATCTTTCTCTGGACCACATCATGTGAAGACCGACCACATCATGTGAAGACCGACCACATCATGTGAAGACCGACCGCTTTGGTTCAGATGACCGGACATTATAAAGGTCGGCAAGAATACTCTCAGCATAAAAGGTTACCATGGCCGACCTCATTCATACCGACCAGATAGCAAGGCGTGTTCAGGAAGGTAGAGCATCATATTTTTGCGGATAATGTGACAAGTTATCCTACTTTCACGGGAAAACTGATGAAATTAGTATCTTGATAGGATAAAAAGAGTAAAGGTAGTTTGAAATTAGGAACCCTTGTAGAAGAAGGAGATTGACTCAACTAGGAACCCTTGTAAAAGAAGGAGTCTGATCCCTGTTATTATTATAAATAGGAGGGTAGAGCATATGTAAAGGGACATCTGAAAATCATCACAAGAGTGAAAGATTAGGATCATAAAGCTCCGATTTGTACGAGTAAAGGAGAGGTTCAAAGAGTGTATTTGAGTAATAAAATAGTACCACCCTGTTCTTGTCCGTGGACGTAGGTCGGATCTAAAATCCACCGAACCACGTTAAATCATCTTGTCTGATTGGCGTATTTTTTTGCTTTCCGCTAAGTTTGCTTTTGGTTTCCCTCATAACCAAACAAATTCACAGTTGAAGGAGGATTCCCTCGGAGGTGATATTCCCGTATTACCCTGAGACCAAAATTCACCGTCAACATATATATTACAGTTCTGCACCTTCACATGTCGTCAAATAAAAAAATATATATATTATTACAGTTCTGGAAGATATTTTGTTACACCGGGTCTGGTTCCGGAAGAGATTTTGTTACCCCGAGTCCGGTTTCGGACCTGGGTAGACCCGGTCCGGATCCGGTTATCCGGATTTCTTTTTCTTTTTAATTTTTTTAATTTTAATTGTATTATTTTATATTTATATTTGTATTTATATTATTTTATATTTATATCAGCAAACTAAAAAAATATATATTAGTTCTGCGCCCTCGCATGGCATATCGTTAAATTAAAAAAATATATATATTAAAGTTGTGCGCCCTTGAATAGCAAAGAATAAAGATTTGTAATAAGCTAATACAAAACACAATTTTTTTAAACAAAAATTCATATAAATATTTTATAAATTCAACATTCTTATAAAAATCCGCTAAAATAACACACTAATTCCAAAATAAACATAATATTCTTATAAAAATGGCCATTAGCCAACAACTCTAAAAAAAATATTAGATAATTAAGGTAACTAACACCACTGATCTAAAACTCATTTCCAACATTCATCAACCGTCTTTCTAGTGACTTTATTTATGCAATAAAAAAAATCAATTGCAAATATATTAACAACCAACAATTCTAAATTATTATACATATAATAAACACTCTAGATGAAACTATATTACCAATAAGAATACTTTTGTTAATTACTTCTAAAACTTTCTTTAAATCTTTATTGAAGTACATATATAACAAAAATATTCTGACTTTACTATTATTTTAATAAATTTTGCATGGAGACTATCATATTTTCCACAAATAAGTGATATACCAAAGTCATACAAATCACTCTTCTCACATTATGATTATGATTATTATTATTAAAGCCAAATGGGAGATTCCTTTCTTCCTTGTTCGATCAAGCAAAGCTTAAATGCTTGCTCCTGCAAAAGAGAACATGAGTCACATGTTCAATGTCTTGGCCTCTTCTATGTTATTATGCACAATGCATGATCACATTAGAAGTAAACTAAAAGGTGGTAGGAATGATAAAGGAAAGTAAATGAAAGTGGTTTCTATTATGGGTTTGCCGATAATGGAGCTTTCTAAGTGACTCAGAAACGCAAGGGTTTTTTGGTGAAAAAAGCGAAACACTGCAATAAACTAAGATGCATTAATTAGCGGTACAATAATAATAATGTGCAGTGAAGTTCTTGTGGGCATGAAACCGGAATCTCAAAGGAGTTCAAGTGGGTGAAATGGTCTTGCCTAGGGTTTAAATGATGGGACTAATGACTAAAAATGGTATAATAATAAAAATAAACCATCACAATCTAAAAGAAACAAATCAGGGCTTAATTTTCTGAGGTTTTTTTTTAAATCATTCAAAACCGACCGTCAAACCACCTCTTTCGGACTTAAGTGAAGTAGGTAAAACCTTCAGCTATTTCATGCTCCTAAAAAAACGAACTCCCTGAATTTGAACTCATGATCTCAATGTGAAATCATGAACCCTACCATACTAAGCTAGACTTAATTTTCTGAGTTGCTGATAAGGAATCAATCTAAAATCTAAGGATGTCAAATTTTCTCGGACCCTGCCAGGTTTCGCATGGACCCGGAAGACCCAGATACGGATAAACCGGGGTCCGTGATTAAAATATCCGGACCTGTGTTTTATAAATTAGGACCCAGTCCGGATAGCCTCTGATCCGGACCTGGAACAATGAAAATTCTTCCGGATCCGAGCCCAGGTCCGACGGGATCCGAATTTTGCTATCCCTACTAAAAATCTAAAATGAGGGAAAAGATCCATTGTCATGTAATTAAGAAAATAATACGAGTCAAAGATGTAAATTAGGGCATGCTGTAAAATCTTCAGGGTATGTTGTTTGGCATATCATAATATATATATATTTTTTAATATATATATATTTTTAATTTAACGATATGCTATGCGAGGGCACATCTTATATTTTTTTAATATACAAATATAAATATAAAATAAAATAATTAAAATTTAATAAAATAAAATAAAAAAAAAAAAGAAATACGGGTAACTGGATCGGACCGGGTTATTGATTAAAAAAAAAGTGTAAATAAAAGATCAAATCCAACGGGAAAAATTCAAAGCAAAGTGGTATTTTTTTAATTTCAAAAATTATTATTAGATCAAATTCAAAACTTTCCATAAAAAAGTGTATATATATATAATTATATAACACTGTTTTTTGCGGTCACTTCACTCATATTTTTGACTTGTCAAGAAAATACTTTTGTAATTCTTGATAAAAAATAGTTGTATCTGTAGAGACCAGTTTTCAAACAAAGTCTTACAATCGAGATTTCTTGTACGGCGCGAACGAACCTGCAAAAACAAGTAAAACGAACGAAGAATTTACTGCCCACCGGTGTGGTGGAGGCCGTAAGCACTCCGACGCTCAAGTCAGTACCGGTTTAGGTTTTGAACGGAGTATCAAGGTTTTCGGGAATACCTTGGTAATAATTTGATATGCTGTGAGAGCGGGTCTTTTGTCCTCCCTCTATATGAATCAGCTTTTTCCTTTTATAAGGTCCATGTCTTGCCCGTTGGTGTTGCCATCAATGCGAGTTATCACGTTTTGATAACTGACGATCGTGTCCTTATATCGAAACTGTCATCTTCATGGCGATTTATTGGTTTTGATCTTCTCCTGATTCTTGTAACCGGTGTCCGTTGGCTCCTTATGTGGCAACAGGTTTGGGCCTTTGAGGTGGTCCGGGTCGGTTCCTTGCGAGGCTTTTGTTTATGGGTCCAGTCCGCTGATGGGCCCCAGGTTCTGTGGCTGGTGTCGTGGTATAATGTCGTTTTTACCCTCGGGGCCAATTTTGGCCCAAACAGTATCTAAAAAATTTGTAATTATTGATTAAAAAAAAATAAGTGTCATTGAAAAATAAGTTGCATGCATAATTCAATTTTTTTTTTTTTTGAAAAATAAGCATAACATTACCATTAACTCAAAATAGACAAAATATAGTCTGGGATGGAACCCGTCCAAACCTTACAACACAAAGAGTTCACAGCAAATTTTGCCAAAGAATGGGCTTTATCATTACAAAGCCTAGGAATGAAACGAAAATCAGTATTACCGAAACTACTCGCCAAGTTCCTAATCTCCGAAATCACCCAATTAATCTCTTTGTCACTAGCAGTTTGACCTTTAGCAAGATCCACCACGTTACTAGCATCAGATTCCACAATAATGTGAGGTAAGAGTACCCTTTTAGCAAGTTTAAGCCCCATCAGTAAAGCTTCAGCTTCCACATACTCCACATTGCCTATGAATTTGGTAGAAAAACATTCTGCCGCTATAATATCACCCTTGTCATTATGGATAATTGCCCCTAAGCCTGCAACACTGCCGTCCTTGTTCGAAGCTGCATCAACATTAACTGTACAATTAAAATTAAAAAAAAAAAAAAAAAAAATCCGGGTAAACGGATCCGGGTCGGGTCTACCCGGGTCCGGTGGTAACAAAATCTCTTCCGGAACCGGACCCGGGGTAACAAAATCTCTTCCAGAACTGTAATATATATATTTTTTAATTTGAAGATATGCGAGGGCGCATAACTGTATATATTTTTTTTAATGACCCGGGTCCCGATTTTTCAGAATTAAAAAATCCGGACGTGGGTCATAAAAATTTAGACACGGGTGATTCCGGGTCCGGAAAAAAAAAATAAAATAAATTAGCTGTGAACCCTCTCGCCCTTGGCCAACATGTGGACAATGGTGTATTGTCGAGATCGAGTTGACGGGAAAATATCATATTTTATATCTGGTTGTGCTATTCGAGTACCGGTTCCTGGTGTTGTACTGCCCGCATGTGTATGCGTTGAGATAACTTGTGAGCTTTCATAAACTAATAAATTATGGGTCTGTAGCCTCCCAAAAATGTGAAATTGGCTACAGAGGCTTGAGCATGGCTGACTTACAAGGGGCATCCATTTTTCCGTTAAGGAAAAAGTTGTCTCGTGACAGTTAGTATCAGAGCCATAGGTTGGGCATGTGGAATGTCTACAAACGTGAGTAGATGTTATTGATACGATGTGAACATCGTAAGGCTAGTGTGATGCCTCGGTAGAGAAATGGCTTGAGAGGAAGCCGCGAGTGTGCTCGATGGTACACGTGGGGAAGTGTAAATCCCCAATTGAGATGAATTGATGTGACACAATGTGAGAGCACATGAGAAGTGCTAGGTTCATATGAGGTTGGCTCGGGTGTAGCCAAAATGTTCGGGAGAGACCCGAAATGGATGTGGAACTTGTCTACAAGAGACAAGCAAGTGGTTTATACACCGTGAGGATGTGAGACATATTTGGGATGTATAAGAAACATCACGAGGGTGCCGATGTGATATTAGCATGAGTATATGTATTCATGAGAACCCGAAATAGGGTCGGAACTGTAATATATATTTTTTTAATTTGACGATATGCGAGGGCGCAGGACGATTGACAAATGATTTTTTTAAAAAAAAATTTGATAATATGCGAGGGCGTAGGACTGTGATATATTTTTTTAATTTGAAGATATGCGCCTTCTCATAACTGCAATATATTTTTTTTAATTCGATGATATGCGAGGGCGCATAACTCTAATAGATTTTTTTTTTATTCGGTTCGGTCGGTTTTTTTTGCCTACCCGATAAACCCCAATTTTGACTAATGTACCTGTTCCAATTTTGAAATATTTTTACCTAAATTTCTAACAAAATGCAGGTTAAAAATTGTAATAAA
Source organism: Zanthoxylum bungeanum (assembly GCA_019454045.1). Classification (NCBI taxonomy): domain Eukaryota; kingdom Viridiplantae; phylum Streptophyta; class Magnoliopsida; order Sapindales; family Rutaceae; genus Zanthoxylum; species Zanthoxylum bungeanum. The sequence goes on from SKCR01050389.1 coordinate 27,802, forward strand.
TTCAGTTTTTTTAAAATAATTTTCGGATTGAACCGAGTAAATTTTTTTTTTAATTTGATGTTATGCGAGGGCGCAGAACGGTTTTCCATAAAATACTTTTGTAATTGTTGATAAAAAAAATAGTTGTATCTAAAAAATTTGTAATTATTGATTAAAAAAATAAGTGTAATTGAAAAATCAAATCCAACCGGAAAAAATCGAAGCGAAGTGGTAATTTTTTAATTTCAAAAATTATTATTAGATTTTTTAATTACAAAAACGTGAACCAGACCGAACTAATTGAATAGTGTTTTTTTTTTATTTTTTTAAAATCTAATTACATTATGTTGTTATTTTATAATTTTGTTTGTGATATTATTAAATTTATTTGGTGTTTAGTGAAAATTAATTTAATGAAATATTTGTAATTTGTTATTTTTACCGTTTGGGGTGGGCCAATCCGAACCGTTAGAAAAAATCCGTAAATTCGCTCCAGTTTGGTTCGGTTTGCGTTTTGATTCAGTTGGGTCGGTTTTTTTACCCACCCGATAATCCCCAATTTTGACTGATATGCCAGTTCCAATTTTGAAATACTTTTACCTAAATTTGTAACATAATGCAGATTAAAAATTGTCATAAATTTAATTTTTTTAAAAAAATAATTTTGGGATTAATTGGATCGAGCAAAAGTTTTTTACTTGGTTTGAGATGTAAAAAAAATCGGACCGTAAAATATGATTTAAAAATAATTTGTAGGTTGGGCACTAGCAATCCTGCAAGACAAAGGGGTAGAGTGAGCGGAGTGGGAGTAGACTACCACCGGTGTGGTGGGTGCCGGGGACACTCCGACGCCCAAGTCAGTGGCACGAAATAAATTTGTAAAGTGGGAAAGCAAGGTTGAATATTACCTCTACTTCCTTGTTTGTGAGGGCCGTGAGGGCCGTGTAATATATGAAGGGATCAAGGATTGAGAGTATGAAGTATTAGGGTGAGAGAAATGAGACTTGAATGACTTCTTCCCGTATTCTTTTCATATTTATAGATAAAACATGATCTAATGTTGGTGTATTTGGTAATGGTTTTGGAGTAAGTGAGGATTAGTGCTAGAATTAGGTTAAGTGGAGTGGTGGGGTTTAGTGCTAGAATTAGGTTAAGTGGAGTGGTTATTAGTTTATGATTTAATTGTAATCAAATAATACATAATTCTTTGGGCTTTGGTCCTTATTTTCGGGCCTAACATGCTGATGGGCTTAAGGTGAAAGACAGTTTTACCCTTGGACCAAATTGGCCCATACAGTTTGTCCCTTACTCTCTAAGTCAAAGAATTTTTGCTTTAGAGAGTATATTTATCCGTGTCGTATGAAAAAAGAGCGTAAGAGTGTGTTACCTTCTGCCAAATGTCGTGTCAAGATATATACAAAAACGTAGGTTTCCGTTTGCATGCATCTTAGCTTCTTGATTTATCTAGGGTCATGAAGTACGTGTTTTTTGACCGAACTGAAATAGAATTTCAGGAGTTCATGAGTCCAGGGGAATGTTCCTTGTCGACTGAATCAAACGGAGTTCAGGTAGTTCAGGAGTATGCTTGACTCGACATGAGTCCCGGAGAACGTTCCTTGTCGACTGAATCAAACGGTAGTTCAGGAGTATGCTTGACTCGGTCGAGTCTCGGGGAATGTTTCTTGTCGACTGAACCAAACGGTGGTTCAGGAATTTTCTTGACTCGACATGAGTCCAGGGGAATGTCCCTTGTCAATTTGAACCAAACGGTGGTTCAGGATTTTAATTGACTCGACAAGAGTCAAGGGGAATGTCCTTTGTCGACTGAACCAAACGGTGGTTCAGGAGTTTACTTGACTCGACATGAGTCCAGGGGAATGTCCCTTGTCAATTTGAACCAAACGGTGGTTCAGGATTTTACTTGACTCGACAAGAGTCCAGGGGAATGTCCTTTGTCGACTGAACCAAACGGTGGTTCAGGAGTTTACTTGACTCGACATGAGTCCAGGGGAATGTCCCTTGTCGACTGAACCAAACGATGGTTCAGGAGTTTACTTGACTCGACATGAGTCCAGGGGAATGTCCCTTGTCGACTGAACCAGACGGTGTTTCAGGAGTTTACTTGACTCGACATGAGTCCAGGGGAATGTCCCTTGTCGACTGAACCAAACGGTGGTTCAGGAGTTTACTTGACTCGACATGAGTCCAGGGGAATGTCCCTTGTCGACTGAACCAGACGGTGGTTCAGGAGTTTACTTGACTCGACATGAGTCCCTTGTCGACTGAACCAGACGGTGGTTCAGGAGTTTACTTGACTCGACATGAGTCCAGGGGAATGTCCCTTGTCGACTGAACCAGACGGTGGTTCAGGAGTTTACTTGACTCGACATGAGTCCAGGGGAATGTCCCTTGTCGACTGAACCAAACGGTGGTTCAGGAGTTTACTTGACTCGACATGAGTCCCTTGTCGACTGAACCAGACGGTGGTTCAGGAGTTTACTTGACTCGACATGAGTCCCTTGTCGACTGAACCAGACGGTGGTTCAGGAGTTTTACTTGACTCGACATGAGTCCAGGGGAATGTCCCTTGTCGACTGAACCAGACGGTGGTTCAGGAGTTTACTTGACTCGACATGAGTCCAGGGGAATGTCCCTTGTCGACTGAACCAGACGGTGGTTCAGGAGTTTACTTGACTCGACATGAGTCCAGGGGAATGTCCCTTGTCGACTGAACCAGACGTTGGTTCAGGAGTTTACTTGACTCGACATGAGTCCCTTGTCGACTGAACCAGACGGTGGTTCAGGAGTTTTACTTGACTCGACATGAGTCCAGGGGAATGTCCCTTTTTATCATTTGTCGAGTGATTATAAGGCATGCACCGGGGTTTGCTTCATCAATTTTTCATGAATGAAAATGATCTTCAGATCTTCCACGTGTCGTTTAACGGAGTAAAACCTAGCGCAAATAACGAGGAGTCTTATGGCGGGAAATGAACCGCCAAAAGAAGTAGTATAAGAGTGGCTTGATGGGTTCATTTGTTTCATTCACAAGATCAATCGATTGGGAGAGAACTTCAAGGCTTCAAGGTACTTCTTTACACTCTCTTCGCGTTCTTCATTTGCTTTGAATATTCGTAGAGTAGCTTCAATCTGTTCTAAGCTAAATTAGGTTGTTTGATCTTTAGAATCATACGTTATCTGGTGGATTTGTGTTTGGAGATAGAAGTAGGATTTGATCTTTAAGGAACCCAAATCTTAGAAATTATTTGTTTGTAGACTCGTTGATTAGAATATGTCGAGTGGAGACTCTTTAGAAAGTTTAGGAGAACAGATCGATACATTCGTAGGATCATCATCGAGTGAATCGACAGAAGAAAAATCATTAAGGGAATGGTCGCGTCAAGAGTTATTCGAGGAACCTGTAACCGTTTTGTGCGCATGAAATCCGTTGCAGGCAATTCCTATTAGATCATTGGCAGCTGTCGAGGAATTTAGTGGAGGGGTGAGCACAAGTGAGCCTACCAACATACTAACCAAGAACCCAGCTAGTCGAATGACGGCTAGTTTGTTTGTGATGGATGGAAATAGGATTAAGAATAGATTTCCTAGATCAATGGAACTGAGGGTGCCCTTGCCGTCTGAAAGGATCGATTATAAAATTCCCGGATGGATGGGTTTTTATGTAGTACCGTTTTCTAATGGGCTCAGATTCCCTATTCCGAGGTTAGCTTGGGAAATTTGGATCATTATGGGATTGCTCATTCACAACTAATGCCGAATGCTTGGAGAATTTTAATGTCGATTGAATGCTTAGCATTCGAACAAGGGTTATTGTTTGAGGTGAAGGACATTTTATATTCATACTACCTTAAGAGCACCTAACTGAAAAAGGGAGATATACTTTGTACCTTCGTCGTAAGAGGGAACAAATAGTTATGGGGCTTCCAACAAACGATAAGGGTAATTGGCAGTCGGACTATTTCTTTGTGAAAAATGAGGGTATCTTTGGGTCGACTGGAATGGGTCGAGTTTCAGAATACTGGAGTGTATTTAGTGAGTATCAACTTCTTCCATTTATTGAAAATTTATCAATGTTATTGTCGTATGATACTAATGTATGGATTGTTTATTCTGCAGGTCCTTTTCGAAACAGTTTATTCGACAAAACACCTCTTATTTTGTCGAACACAAAAGCTCTTCTTGATCTTCCCGTTGAACAAAGAGATTGGAGGATAATCTTGGTAGAGTAGAGATTAAGAACAACTTTACAGTGGAAAGAAATCTTCGAATCAGAAGGTATATCTACCCCTTTGGCACTTTCTAAAAACGTATTGGAAGTCATCTACTGTACTCGGTCGATTCGAGCTCTGTACGGAAAGGTGTGGTTTATAAAGACATTAACTCCAAAAGAAATTTTATGCGCAGAGGACATGGCGTCGAGGCAAATAAAAGTAGCATCAATTGATGAGTTGATGAGCCGAAAAAAAGGCTAGGAAGCTCAAGATAAAGGAGCCAGAAGTGGAGGTTCCAGAACCACAATTGGTATCGTCGACTGGAACTCCAAAGCATAAGGGGAAGTCGACCGAAATAGTTGTCAAAGGGGGGAAAAGGAAGGCGGATGAGAAATCGAAGAAATCGATAATATAATTGTCAGGATTCCATCAGGGTCGACTGCAATTTCTGACCCATCAAGCCTTGACCCTTTTATTAAGAAGCTTCTGCTGGAAGAGGATGAACAGAGGCTATCCAAGATTGGCCCGGTCGAGTCGATGAAAAAGGCTGCGGCTTTAAATTACCAAGTAAGAAAGTAAATAGAAATTTCATAATAATTTGTAAAATGGATTCTAATCAAATCCTTTTTTCCAGGCAATGGAGTGCAGCTTACATATGCAGCGATATGTCGAATCGACTCTTAAGAAACAGAGAGAGATGGATAAATCATTTGCGGCTATGAAAAAGGAAGTGGTCCAAAAGAAGTCGCTTGAAAAAAGAAATGCTGAATTGGAGAAGGAGTTGAAGGAAGTGAAGGCAACACTTCAGATGGAAAAGGAGACTTCTGAGGTTACGATTGAAGGCTATAAGGATGCGTTCGAGAATGTGAAGAAGGAGAATGAAGAATTACTTGAGAATCTTGAAGGGATTGCTCTTGAATCTATGATGAAAGAACGCAGTCATCTGATGAAGGATTTCCTTGATGGGAAGTCAGGAGCTTGGGAACCAGAGAAATGGATTCAACAGTATGACCAACTATTGGCAGGAATTTCTTTTTCAAACGAGGGTGACTTGGAAGAGAAAGGCGAAGAGGTCGACTCGAAAGTGGCTGAAAGAGAAGTAATTGAGGGAGCGGCTGAAGTTCAAGAAACGGACAAGAAGAGTGAAGAACTTAGTCGAATGGAAATCGAGTCGACTACTCAAGTTCAAGAAATTCCTGCACCTAAAGTTGCTGCTGAATGCATTCAGGAAGAAGCTACTCCAGAAATTTGAATCTCTTTGTAATTTTAATTTAACTCCTTTGTAGAACAATTTTAATGATTTAATGATATTTTGGGATGATATTTCAAATGAAATTTGTTATTAGGTCGAATCACACAATACATAAAGTAGAAAATTACTCTGAACCTTAAAATATGAATAAATGCACGCATAAATTACCGGTGATGAAATTGCTTAAGGTGAATTGCATTCCAACTATTGTGAATTTGTCTCCCCTCAATTGTTTGTAATTTGTAGGCTCCGTGTCCAACACAACTTGTGATGATGTATGGACCTTCCCAATTTGGTCCCAACTTCCCTTCTCCGACTTCTTTTGTGTTTTGAAAAACTCTTCGTAGTACCCAATCTCCTTCCTTGAATGTTCTGCTTCTGACATTTTTGTTGAAATATCTCGCCATTCTTTGTCGATGAGATGAGATGCAAGTCGTATGGTCGCCTTTTCTCGTCTTTCGTCGATTGTGTCTAGATTCATATACATCAACTGTTGATTTGCCTCATCACCAGCGTATTGGTAGCGTATAGAGAAGGAATGGTTTCTTCGATTGGAATTACTGCCTCTGTTCCAAATGCCAAAGAGAAAGGAGTTTCTCCAGTGGAAGAAACGGATGGTCGTTCTGTAAGACCACAATACTCCAGGAAGCTCGTCTGCCCATGATCCTTTCGCCCTCTCCAATCTCTTCTTCAAAGTATTCAAAAGAGTCTTGTTAGAAGACTCAGCTTGCCCATTAGCTTGTGGAAAGCGTGGGGTTGAAAAATTTAACTTGATCCCCCCATTTTTACAAAAGTCTTGAAAATGTCGGCTAATAAACTGGGAGCCATTATCTGTCACAATCTCCTTGGGAATGCCGAAACGACATATGATGTTTTTCCCAACAAATGTTTGAACTTCCTTATCTCGTATTTTGGCAAAGGAGTCTGCTTCAATCCACTTTGAAAAATAATATGTCAAGACTAGCATGTAGACTCGTTGTCCAGGGGCAGTGGTAGCTTCCCTACAATATCCATACCCCACTTCATGAACGGCCATGGGGATAGGATAGGATTCAGCTTTTCTGGTGGAAGATGTGGAATAGGAGCGAATCTCTGACACTTTTCACACTTTTTCGTGTAATTGACTGAATCAATTCTCATAGTTGGCCAATAATACCCAGTCGAATGGGCGCGTGAGGCAAGGCTTCGTCCTCCAGAATGATTTCCGCATTCTCCTTCGTGCAATTCTGATAGTACATGTTGTGCTTGATCATGAGTAAGACATTTCAAGTAGGGTCCGGAGAACGACCTTTTCAATAGTTGTCCATTAAATATGGTGAATCTTGCTGCCTGCTTTGAATCCTTCTTGCTTCATTTCTATCTTCTGGAAGCAGTCCATCTAGCAAGTATTTCATGATTGGTGTCATCCACGAGTCGTCTGAAGTGATGGTGTTGATCTCCTTGTTCTCCTTCCAAATTGATGGCCAATTTAAATACACTACTGGAATTGTTTGTAGTCTGTCTCCATGCATCGTCGACCCGAGGGTAGCCAATGCGTCCGCCTGAGTGTTTTCACTTCTTGAAACCTGAGATATGTTGAATTCTTGAAATGTCGCCTGGACTTCTTTAACTTTCTGCAAGTAGGATAACATTTGAGGGTCTCGTGCCTGATATGAACCTTGGAGCTGATTCACTACCAATTGGGAGTCTGATTTCACTTCGATTCTTCTTCCCCCAAGCTCTTTGACCAAGCTGATTCCTGCTATCAAAGCTTCATATTCTGCTTCATTGTTTGTAACTCGGAATCCACATTTAATTGTGTGTAGTATGTCCCCATCAGGAGTAGTGATCACTATGCCAAGGCCGCACCCTTTCTTATTGCTAGAACCGTCGACTGAAAGTTTCCAAAGTGAATTTGATTGGATTGAATTGACTTCGGTACCTTCCAAGAGATTCTGAGTTGGACTGAAATCAGCTACAAAGTCAGCCAAGGCTTGAGATTTGATTGCTGTTCTGGGCTGGTAAGTGATGTCGTGTTCTCCTAATTCGACAGCCCATTTTGTTAATCTTCCAGTCAACTCTGGCTTGTGTAGTATGCTCCTCAAGGGTATCCGTAAGTAAACTGTGATAGGATGCCCTTGAAAGTATGGTCGTAGCTTCCTGGCAGACATTACCAAGGCTAGTACCAATTTCTCCAAATGCAAATAACGTGACTCCGTATCAAGTAATGCTTTGCTTACATAGTAGACTGGAAGTTGGGTGCCATTCTCTTCTCGAATCAAAACAGCCGCTCACTGCTTGGTCTGACACTCCCAAATACAAGAATAACTTTTCATTGTCGAGTGGTTTTGACAACAATGGTGGTGATGTTAAGTACTGCTTCAGCTCTTTCAGAGCTTGTTCGCAGGCTGGAGTCCATTCAAAGTTTTTTGTCTTTTTAATGGCTGAAAAGAACATAAAACTTTTGTCTGTCGACTTGGAGATGAATCTATTCAACGCAGTAATTCTCCCTGCTAGTCGCATGACTTCCTTTGGGCAGGTTGGTGAAGGAATTTCAAGTATGGACCTGATTTGATCTGGATTTGCCTCAATCCCTCGTTGTGTAACGACATATCCCAAGAATTTCCCAGAAGCAACTCCAAACGCACATTTTGATGGATTAATTTCAATTCACTCATACCTATTCATCACCTTGAATGCTTCTTCCAGGTGTTGCAGATGCTGATCAGATTTCGATGATTTCACCAACATGTCGTCTACATACACCTCCATTGTTTTTCATCTGTTGTGAGAACATTTTATTGACCATTCTATGATATGTAGCACCTGCATTTTTGAGACCAAAGGGCATACTTTGTAACAGAATATGCCCCTATTGGTCATGAAAGCTGTTTTCTCTTGGTCGTTTGGATGCATAAGGATTTGATTGTACCCAGAATATTGCATCCATAAAACTTAGCAATTCGTGTTCCAGCTGTAAGCATAACCATTTGATCAATATGAGGCAATGGGAATGAATCTTTTGGGCATGCTTTGTTCAAATCTGTGGAAGTCGAAATACAAACTCTCCATTTCCATTCTTCTTTCGTACCACCACACATTGGCTAACCAGGCTGGGAATTGAACTTCTTTAATGGCACCATTTGTAACAATTTTGGGATTTCATCAATCATGATCTGGTTTCTTTCGTGGGGCAAACTTCCTTCTTTTTCTGTTCTGATTGGAGGATAGTCTGGATCCACATGGAGTTGATGAGTAATCAAGCTGGGGTCAATCCCAGTCATGTCTTCATGCGACCAAGCGAACTGGTCATGTCGTTTTCGCAAAAATTCACTTAAGTCTGCTCGTAGTCTGGGATCTAGATTTGCTCCAATTTGAGTTTTATGGTCTACATATTGTCATGGATTTGAACCTCATCCAATCTTCAATATTTGGAAGTGTGGGCTCCTGCGTATGAGGTTCGTTGTAATTGCTATGCTGAATGGACTTTGCCTTCATTGTTGTTTGGTAGCATCTCTGGAAGCAACTCTATCTCCCCTTATCTCTTGAATCCCCCACTTTGTAGGAAATTTTAGAGTTTTATGATAGGTGGACGATACTGCCCTCATTCTCATGAATCCATGGCCTCCCAATAATTAGATTGTAGGCTGAAGGACAATCCAGGACTAGAAAGGTTGTCATTTTGTTGATTCCCCTGCGTAGACTGGAAGGCTTATTTTCCCAAAGTAATTTTTTGTTCACCACTGAATCCAATCAACACAGTCGTCATTTTGTTAACTTTCTCTAATTCAGCTCCCATGTCTGTCAAGGCTGTTGTAAAGATGATGTTGGCTGAGGATCCTGTATCTATCAGAACTCGTTTGATCATGAAATTTGCCACCTGTAGAGATTACTAAGGCGTCATGATGAGGGTTTATGCTACCAGAGTTGATGTCGTCTGGAAACTCCATTATTAGGTTTGTAAACATTTTTTCTAAAGACGTCGTGGAATGTTGAAGGCTTGACACAATCGCTCTGGAATGTCGTTTGGCTGTGTTGAATATGATACTCCACTAATCTCTGATCCTCCTGAAATGAAATCACGGTGTTATCAATTGGGAGGTTGAATTGGTGATTCCCCATGTCCATCCTTCTCGTTCCTCTGAGCTAAAGTAGCTTGCCCCTTCTCCGTAAGTAGATCCCTTAAAAACCCTTTGTTCAACAACTCAAGTACTTCCAACCTCAACGCCACACATTCAGCTGTGGTATGGCCGTAGTCTCGATGGAACTCACACCATTTGTTTGTGTCTTTATTTTGAAACTTTCTCTGTTGCGTGGTGGCCATTTTACTTCATTTCCCATCTTTTTAAGTACCAAGACTAACTCTCCCGGAGATATAGAAAAATTGTAGTCTGGGAGTCTGGGTTTTTCCATCGGAATTGTTTCCCGAGCTCTGTATGGTGGAGGTCTTTGATCAAAACCTTTTTGGAGGGGCTGATGTTCTTCCTTGGGTGGTTCATTTCTCCGAATGACGCTTAGGCATCATATTTGTAAATTCTTTATGTCGTTTGGTAGAATGGGCTGTTCTTTCGCTTTGCATGTTGGAGGAAATGTCTTTCCTTTTATTCCTTTTATCTTCTTCCCACCTGATTTCGACTTGGGCTCGAGCCATAACCTGGTCCATCGTGTAGCACCGGAACTTGGTCAGCTTTTTGTAGAGTCCACTTTCACAAAGTAACCCGTTCCTGAAAGCCTCCACAGCTGTTGGTTGATGAAGGTCTGGAATTGTTATTCTTTCTTTGTTGAATCGAGCAACATAGCTTCGCAATGATTCTCCCCTCCGTTGTAGGATGGCACTAAGATCATTAGTTGTTTTTTCAAGTTTGCAAGAGCTGGCGAAATGTTCAACAAATTTGTCTGCTAATTGTTGATAAGATTTGATGGATCTGTATGGTAGGTTGATGAACCATGTAAGAGCTGGACCACCCAAAGTTTCTCCAAATCCTCTGCACATTCCAGCTTCCCATTGATGAGGAGCTAAGCCTGTTGACATCATTTTGTATTTATAATGAATGACATGGTCGTCTGGGTCAGTGGATCCATCGTATAACTTCATGTCTGATGGGCTGAACTTCCGTGGTAGCTCAACAGATGTTATCGCCTCAATGAAAGGGGTATCTGAAATGGTTCCAGCTCTACTCTTCTTCATTGGGAGTTTCACCCCTGGTAGACTGGACATAATAGCTTCTTTAAATTCTTTCATTTCCTTTCTCATTGTGATGACAATTTGCTGGGCTTGGTTGACTGGTGAACTTGGTAAGTTCCTCTGGTTCTCACCATTTGATGGAACGTCGTCTGTTGTTTCGTCAAATGCTCCTTGAAGGTTAGCTGGAGTGATCCGGTTGTTGTGTTGTTCTGATGTATTGTGAAGCTGTGTTGGTGATGAAAGTAGTTCCAATTGTTTTTGGAGGTTTATGTTGGAACTACGAAAGGTAAATTCTCTTCTTCCAAAGCTTTCAATCTGTCTTGTAGTATGGCCAATTGTGATGCCACTGGATCAGGTGTTTGTTCATTGCTTGAAGTCATGATTGACTAAGCAGTGAGTGTTTGTAGGGTGGAAAGCCTTTGTCTGTAAATTATTGCTAGGGCCCCACGGTGGGCGCCAAATTGTGGACGCTGGATTTCGGCCGAGGTCCTCAATCAGAATTTGTAGGTTGGGCACTAGCAATCCTGCA
>SKCR01050390.1:0-58391 GCA_019454045.1 Zanthoxylum bungeanum
TAGTTTAATTGGGTTACTTTGGGTCTTTGCATTCGACCATCGAAAAAAGATTATGCATATCTTCATGTTCCAGGTTGACAAACTAATTTATTACAGATGTATAGGAGAATCAATTCATTATTAGAGTAATATTAGTCGGAATCACAACCATAGATATTTTGTATTTTATTATTAATTTCCTTTGTTTTTATTTCGTATTTTTATTTATTTAATCAAATCCAACTTCAACCAACGAACAATCCCTTCCAACCTCAATTCGATACTAGTAAACATTTAGCATCAATAATTAATAATCGTAGACATTAAGTACTCGTGGGATCGATATTTTTATACTACTTGAGCGATACGTGCGCTTGTGTAACGTGTGTGATTTCACCGATCAGATATATAAAATAATCTGAACTATGTCGATGTCTATTGATATAGTCATTACATACGGATTTCCCTATCACGAGTATCTCATAATTAGAGCCGGGGTAAAATATCTTTTATACCACTCTAATTGTTTTTACCTTAAGTACCATTGATTCTCTAATGAATGATTTATTCATAACTAGTATGAATATTTATCTTTCTATTCGTAATAGAAATTTTTGAGCACTCTAGTCAATCAAGTATCGAATCAACTTATCTACTTCTTGCAAGAATGGGTGAACTATATAGAACGTCCACATCTATACACCAAACAATGTCCTCAAAGTAAGAATAAATATATACATATATACATATACATATATGAAAATGTCTGCTAGAAAACCCTTAAACTTTGTACTATTCTTTACCCTTCCTAAACATAACGTCTTTCTAGAATACATGCATATTTCTGATCCATAAACCGAGTTCATTAGGCTCCTTTAATATACAACCAAAACTTTAAAACAAAACTTTAATGTCTCAAAATATTTGAAATATCATCAAATCGGAAAGTCTTAAATATCTTCTTTAACAACAAATCAAACACTAAATCCTTTAGTCAACTCCTACATCATCAGATGTCATAATACATGATAATCATCTGTTTAAAACCTGATTTATTTAAAAATGGATCTTTCTAAAAAAAAGAAGCATCTAAAATCCATATCATCAAAACTATTCAGGTGTCCATTGTACTAGTTACGTGTAAGAACCGGACAATGTCCGAAAATGACCATGTTGATAGAGGGTAGTTGGCTTCCATTTTTCGATGGTCAGATCCCCAGATCAGAATTAAGCACCACAGAGGGTCAGAAACTAAAGACATCACCAAGCTCCGTGATGGAAATATTTTATCAAACGTCTTGACAAAAAAAGTAGAAAACATGAAACAAGTGCCCAGACGGGAACTTATCATATCATATAAAACCCCAAAACAGAGTTATCCAAAATCCCATTGTTCCAAAATTATTTTAAAACATAATAGAATTATCGATAAAACATAAAACAAAAGTCTCATATAATAGAAGTACCGACTTACAGATTTTTCATATGACAGAAGTCAAGAACTTACGTCGGGACTTAAGAAAATGTCAAAAGGAACTGACATCAGAAAACTTTAATAGAAATCAAAATCAAAAGAATGTCAGAAATTGAAGACACGTAGATAGAATCGTATATTATCACTTGAAAATATATATCATATAATCTGAAATCATACTTTGAAAACCGGGCTGAAATTTGAAGCATAATAAAATCTATATCATATCGTCCAAAACCATACAAGACGTCCATTGTCGATCACGTGTATAGATCAAACAATGTTTGTAATAGGACCATGTTGAAAAATGGTAACATAATGGTCTAGCCAGATGGTCATAGCCCCATAAAATAAAGGACATACAATGTGGCAAAATCATTTCACAACAAAAGCATAGTTAAAAAAAAAATTGTTTGTTTAGGAAAAATTTTCAAAAATCACATGCATATCACTTATTACAAAAGACACACATTCAAAGGCATTCATTCACATGTTAGGTACATAAAAAATACATATTTATCTGTCACATTTGACAAGAAGCTCACAGGAATGGCATATCGCACAACACATTTCATAGTCATCAAGCATTGTCAAATGACTCATATATTGGAATACATTATCACCATATCACATAATATCAATGACATACTACTAGCTCAATATACATATATACATACATCTATATCTATAATATAAAATTATAAGTGGTTGAACCAAACCAGCCATACCGATGTCTTCAACCATCCTAAACCCGTGTGGTTTAGTCACTTGAACTATATGTATTTCTATATAGATATACATACTTATACACACAAATATATATTTACTCACACCTTTTCTACAAAAAAAAAACAGCCAATGTTTTCATATATACATCGTATGGGATACTTACCTCGTCTCGTGAACACTTCTTATCCAAGTCAAATCAACCAAAACAAGTGGCGGAAATGATTAGAATCGGTGTTATACTGAATTCTCGACTCAACTATAACAAACTTACGGATCTTACTGGGACAATCAAATTAAGTCTGATTTCAATAATTTTGGTTTTATTACTCATAAAACATCTGACACTACAAGCCTATAGCGTCAAATTCACTTTCTGATCCAAAACCCGTAAATCCATCGAAAAGACCAAAATCATTACAAACAGATTCGAAATCTTTCGGATCTATCATATTCTTCCCAAACAAACAAATATATCTAATGCATCATAACATACTATTCCAAGACTATCAGATAATTTAAATTATTGAATTACACATTTTCGGAAAATCTTCGGCAAAAAATTCTGATAATCATACGGAAGGATCCTAAACGCTGTGAAACTTTCCGGATTCATCGAAACATTATCATATCATCATATTAACTCATATCTATCATTACGTTCATTAAATCATAGACAGACGCGAGATTCGATTTTACCAAAAGCTCGCTAATCCTACCGGATCGATCCCATACATTTCGATTTCACCCAGATTCTACTTAAAATATAAATTTGATACATTCTAGCTCATCCAATTTAATACATGTCAAAACCATACTCTATGAAACTACTAAAAACATCCGAATACAAAACAATAAGCTTGAAAAAGTGAAACTTGAAAAAGTGAACTTTTTACAGAGATGTCTTACCGAAATTCCAAGGGCACCGGTAGAATCCATACGCCCATATAAATGCTTAGGAGGTGATGGAATTCAAATCGAATCTCCTTGGAAAATCTATCACTATTCATCAGAATATTTCTCCCTCGGATCACGTGAAACCGAGAGTCATTTTGCGAAACCGACACCGCCGTCTTGTAGTACTTTCTGAGGGCTTTGATTCGGTACATGGCTCGACCCATGGAACGAACCGACGATCCGGGATCGGAAAAAATCCAATTGCACATTTCTACCTTTCTCACCATCGTTTTCGACATTATAGAATTGCCACCAGCCACCATCAGATGCGCGGTGGCCAAATGTTCCTCATACAATGACTCATCGGCTGGCAATGGCCTGCTAGCCGACCGTCGAACCCATCTTCAATTCGCTGGTCGTGAGGGGGCGTGGGGTGAAATTTTGACTTAAGCCATTTTTGGAAATATTCAGAAACTTCAGGGTGTATATAATAAACTTTCTATAAATTGTAAAATGACCCCAAGTAATTGTAGTTTAGCCCCATCATGAACATATTCAGAAATTCACATATTTGATGCCATTTTATTGCAAATTTTGAAAATTAATCAACACAAAAGATGTTCATATTCGAAAGATATTTCTATTGGATTAAAAATCAACTCAATCAAAGTGTTTTTGCTATTTCTATAGCCGAAATATCAAAATTTCCTAAAAAATTAATATACCAAAAATACGCGTAACCGGCCTTTTCGAATTACATGATTTTCAAAACTTCAAAACATTACTTCAAGAAATTCTGACTAATATTTTTCAAAACTCAAACTCGTATACTCCAATAACATTTTGTTCTAAAATCTAAACTTCGATATGAGAATCTTCTAGAAGTGTTCCGAAATTTTGAGATGTTACAATCTCCTTAACAAATCTCAACTTCCATGATGGTTTCGTCAGTTGGTTTCTAAACTTCAGCTTACTTCACTTCTGTCTGTTTGAGTTTGGGGGGAAGGGATGTTAATTAAGGAAAGAATATGTCCTTCTTATGAAAATGATCCACAAGATTACGATTGTGATTTACACTTAATTACTATACATAATTATGTTATTACATTCCTATTTTAGTTTAATATTTTACCTATATAAAAACTAGTACTTAGATTGAATATAAAGAAATTATGTCATTCATTCTCTGACACACATAAGGAAGACTCGAAAGAAAAAGAAAAGTAATATAAATTATGGACAAACAAACTTGATAATGTGATCATACAATGTTGAAATGTCTCTAAAATCTAGTCATTGCCACCAGAGACCTTAAGTTTGTGGCTTTAATTTGCCCTCTGAAGTAGCACTACTGGTGTACTATTGTTCGTTTCTAAGATGGTATTTTTACAAAGAGCTATAGCTCGGTAGTAGGGGATGTATTTAATTCATGGGCCGGCCAATTTTTCAGAACAATTGCATAGCATTTCGTCAACTAAAAAGTATATCTGAAATGATGATTCCATAAATCTCCCACTTGCCACTAATTTCAATATGATTAGCAGCTCTAATAGAAAACTGCAGAAAAAAGGGCTTTAGTTTAGTGCTGCGTTTCTAGAATTTGAATTTAATACTGAAATGAATTAAGTTGTGTTAATCTTTTTATAACTTTTTTTGTCTTTAATAATAATACAGTTAAGATTTAGTTATATATAAATTTTTATCCAATAATTATCAATTATAATTTATAAGAGACAAAGTTCAATTCTGCTTTTGTAAGGAAATATCCTATGAAACATAACCAAGTATACTTGGCTAGCAATACTTTCTCAATCACAGGAAACACTAATTAATGCTCCGTTTTGGACTATGATGCTATTCCCTTGAAGCCATAACTTTGATAAAATAGAAGCCTATAAGTTCATAAATATGCAAATAATTTTGATACACTGAAATAATTTTAATAATGACAATTAAAAACCCATTTAGACTGTGTTTAGAGAAGCACTTAATCGATGAACTGATGATACTTAAGGATCACGTGATATATCTTAAAATCTCTACATGATGATCTTCAAGATCCTTCTCAACTTAATTAAAACAATCAAGACCATATTGAGCCTGCAAAAGTAAGATCATAATATCATGCATATATGGCAAGAACTATATATAATCTTTAGAACATGTAAATATGATAAGTATTATGACAATTGGTATGCAATAATAAAACTATGAAAGGGATCATTAATTTCCCAATTATTTACGAAATTAATATGTTCATTCTATCTCATTCATATTTTTTATCTTATTGAAACTCAAGCTACATATTTTGCCCCCAACATCGCTGCATTTAGTTTATAAATGGAGACTGCAAAAAAGGATTGAAATGGACATGCTTACGCCATTTTTTGGGTTAGGTTCAAAGATGATGATGACAAGTAAAGCATTGCGCTTTTTTTTCCACAAAGCCAGCATCATCGATTGTGATTTCTTTGGTGTCAGTAAATAATTGGCTGGTTGTAATTTTGTTTGGTGCAAATCTAAGGCTTGTGGTTTAAAGCTCTTGAAGAATCCTCTTAATCTCTTTCATCGGAAATTCAGATACTATTTTTATTTTATCAATATAATTACCCTCTCAACGCTCATTTGTTTTCACTAAAAAAGTAGCATGCCCTCACTAATCAGAAAGATGGAGCTGAAGTGCTTACTTTATCAATATACTATTTATATTTTATCATGCTCTCACTAAAAAAGTGCGATGCCCCTGATATGCATCGTCGTACGAGAGATCCTTACAGGCTGTCATCATAAATGTTGAGTGTGGCAGTGTATAAAGCAGAGTGATGTGACAGAGAGTCTGTTAGTCTCTAAGACATGCTTCCAAGATCCTAAACATGATTTATGTGTGAAATAATCAAGTAAATTGCGAAAATACTTACATTGATTTGTTGAGAAATTTCAAAAACTTTCTTTTGTAGGATGAAGCTTCAAGCCTATGATTTGTTGTTAATGCCTTGGGTGTGAGTTTCCCTATCACCTTATTTGACTCTCCAAGTGCTAGCTATTTGAGAAAATTTGAAGCAAAACTTTCTCTTCCAAGAAGAGAGAATTCGGCCAAGAGGGAGAATGAGAGAGATGAGTGAATAGTGAGTCAAGTTTTGGTTGTTGTGTGTTTAAAGGCTTCCATTAATTTTGCCAACTACTCAAATCAACTTTTGACAAGTGATGTAAGTCAAGGGTCCCACCTTTTTTAAATTCCAAATTTAAGTTGGCTTATACAACACACAATTTGACTTGAGCCTGAATTCGTTTAATTCCAAATTAAACGAATTTGTCGTCGCGACATAATTAAATCCAATTTAATTCAATAATTATGCCTCGCAAAATTATTACGATAGTCGCTTACGAATTAATTCCAAATTAATTCGTTCGCCCGAATTAAAATCCAATTTTAATTTCATATTGAAATCCAATTTCAATTAATATATCCAATATATTTATTTTATCGATTAATTCTAAATTAATCACGTTCTCTCTTCTATACGAATTTAATCCCAGATTAATTCTTGCCGCAATTAATCTCAGATTAATTTTCTCTCTCATAATTAATCCCATATTAATTTTATATGAGTCAAATGTCATTGGTGAATCTTTGGGAAGCGACCCAAGAGATTCCTAGATATGTTGGCAGTAATTACGGTTGTCGGACTATCCGACACGTGCGTACCACGTACCACGTTCTGGCCGATTTACAAGACATGGTTTTCTTCTAAGAAAGCACCTTGCCTACCCAATTCTCCATAAATATCCGCCGAGGAATATTATCTGTATCGGGCGTAGTAATACTAATGTAATGCGTAATAGATATAGTATCGGATGTCACATGCTAGGCCTAAGGTTGGCTCTATGTCTGCCCCGTACGAAGCATATATCGGATCCCGAGTAACTAGTCTCTGTAATCTGAAAGTCATGACCTAGTCATACTTTCCCGATAGTTGCAGCTTTTGAGAGTGTTAGTTCTGTATCTTGAGTGACCATCATCTCCATATGACTGAAGTGATACTCTCATCTTGACATCACATCCAATACACTACGATTCTCAGTAAAGCCTATAGAGGCGTACACATAACCTATTAAAGCTCCAGACGACCAATATCAAAGTAAACTGATTGTCGCAAGTAATTACAATACTGATAAAATAAAAATTTCCTTTTGTCATATAGTTAATTTGTACAAAAACACAATGTTCTTTATAAATAGTGATGATATGGGTCAAAATTATCCAACAATCTCCCACTTGGCTCATAGCCAATCACTCAAGTATCTAATACATGAACTATGTACAGGTCGCTCAAACTTTTGCTGAGATATAACTTTCGTCAGCGGATCTGCAATGTTTTCATCTGATGCGATCTTCTCGATCTTCACATCGCCACGATGTATGATCTCACGAATCAGATGAAATGGTCGAAGTACATGCTTGGATCGTTGATGAGACTGTGGTTCCTTAGCCTGTGCTGTAGCCTCATTATTGTCACAATACAAATGTACGGGCTCAACTGCTAACAGAACTACTCCTAATCCATTTAGGAATTTACGGATCCAAACTACTTCTTTTGTTGCCTCAGCTGCAGCAATATATTCTGCTTCTGTTGTTGAATCAGCAACAGTTTCTTGCTTGGAAGATTTCCAGCTCACTGCTCCATTGTTCAAACAAAATATGTACCTTGATTCCGACTTACAGTCGTCTTTATCGGTTTGGAAACTTGCATCAGCGAACCCAGTCACCTGAAGTTCTCTTTCCCCATAGACTAAGAAGGTATCTTTAGTTCGTCTAAGATACTTAAGGATGTTCTTTACAGCAATCTAGTGACCATCACCTGGATCGGCCTGATAGCGACTGCACATGCTCAAAGCATATGAGACATCAGGTCGCGTACATATCATGGTGTACATGATCGATCCGATTGCTAAAGCATACGGGATCCGAATCATTGCATCTCTCTCATCTTGAGTTTTAGGACACATATCCTTATATAGATAGACGCCATGGGACACCGGAAGCAGGCCCCTCTTAGACTGATCCATGTTGAATTTCTTCAACACTTTGTCAATGTACGAGCTTTGGCAGAGTCCAAGCAGCTTTCTAGATCTATCCTGGTAGATCCTTATTCCTAGAATAAAGGCTGCCTCTCCCGGGTCTTTCATGGAGAATTTTAATGAAAGCCAAGCTTTCACAGATTGTAGCATGGGAATGTCATTGCCAAGAAGCAATACATCATCAACGTATAGGACAATGAATGTTAGTGCGCTCCCACTAACCTTCTTATATACACAAGAATCATATTCGTTTTGAATGAAACCATATTCTTTTATGATCTCATCAAAATGTTGGTTCCAAGAATGCGATGCTTACTTTAATCCATAAATGGATCGGTTTAACTTGCAAACCTTGTTTGCATGTTTTGGTACGACAAAACCGTCAGGTTATTGAATATAAACATCCTCCAAAAGGTTTCCATTAAGGAAAGCGGTTTTGACATCCATATGCCATATTTCATAATCGAAATATGCAATAATAGCAAGCATTATCCGAATGGATTTCATCATGTCAACAGGTGAAAAAGTTTCATCGTAATCGACACCATGTCGTTGACGATAACCTTTAGCTACAAGCCTAGCTTTGTACGTTTGTATGTTGCCTTCCATGTCTGTCTTCTTTTTGAAGACCCATTTAGAACCAACAGGCTTAATGCCTTCTGGTGCATCAACCAGTGTCCAAACTTGGTTGGTATACATGGAATCCATTTCAGACTTCATGGCTTTTTTGCCATAAAGCGTAGTCGATACCTTGTATCGCTTCCTCATACATAGCCAGTTCATCTTCCTCAATAAGATTAATGTCTACATGAGGTGAGATCAGAAATCCATACCTCTCAGGTTATTTTCTGACTCTCTCCGACCTACGCGGTTGTTATGTATTAGAAGATTGTGGAACAGTCTCATCCCTGATGGACTGTTGGTGTTCCATGAGGGGGTCGGTGTTAGGAACAGTATCTCTCTGATTTTCATCGAGTTCTAATTTCCTCCAACTTACCACTACATTCATGAATTCCTTTTCTAGGAAAACTGCATGAAGAGCAACAAATATTTTGTTCTCTTCTGGGTTGTAGAAATAATATCCTTTTGGTTTCCCTAGGATAACCTACAAATAGGCATTTATCCGATTTGGGTTCTAATTTGGTACAATCCAAACGTTTAACATATGCCCAGCATCCCCAAATCATAAGGAATGAGAAACCTGGTTTCTTTTCTTATCCATATTTCATATGTCCAACTGATTTTGACGGAACCTTATTCAAAATAAGTATTGCACTGTTCAATGCGTATCCCCATAAGGAAATTGGTAGCTTTGTGCGACTCATCATTGACCTTATTATGTCCAACAAAGTTTGGTTTCTCTGTTCGGACACACCGTTCAATTGAGTTGTTCGGGAATGAGTCCACTATGAAAGAATACCATATTCTTCCAAATAATCTTGAAACTCATTGCTTAAGTATTCTCCATCACGCTCCGACTGCAATGTTTTAATTCTTTTACCAGTCTGTTTTTCTATTTCGTGTCGAAACTCTTTGAATTTCTCAAAAGTTTCCGACTTGTGTTTCATAAGATACACATAACCATAACGCGATGCATCATCTATAAAGGTTACGAAGTATTCATATCCACCTCTAGCCTTGCTAGACATGGGCCCACATACGTCATTGTGAACGAGGGCTGACAGTTCGGTGGCACGTACACCTTTACCACTAAAAGGTGTTTTAGGCATTTTGCCTAATAAACAAGATTCGCAGACATCATATGAATTAGGATCAAATCCGTCCAAGTATCTATTCTTCGAAAGTGTGGATATACGAGTTTTGTTAATGTGTCCCAGACGATAATGCCACAAATAAGTTTCATCCATTTTACTCAATTTGAGCCTTTTGTTTGTCATGTTATATGTTTGAGATTAATTTATATTCAAAATATAATGACCATTATTCACATCTGCTGTACATATTAAAATATCATCTTTATATATAAAATAACCAGTGTTCCGAAATGCAAAGGTGTACCCTCATCGGGTTAAACTAGAAACAGATATGATATTCCTAGTCAAACTAGGTACAAAATAACAGCCCCTTAATGTTAGTACATGCTCCGAGGGCAGATTCAAAACATAGGTGCCAACGACCAAAACAACGACTCTCGTCCCATTTTTGACTCGTAGGTCGATCTCACCTGAAGCCAGTCTCTTGCTAGTCTGCAGATCCTGCACATCGGTACGTATTTGAGTACCAGATCCAGTATCAAAAATCCAATTTTTAAAACCAGTAGTGGACATGTTTATTTCAATAACAAACATACCTGATGCCGGAGCCTTGCCCGTCTTCGCTTCCTCCAAGTCCGCCTTGTACTTATGCAGTCACCCTTGCAGTGACCCCGTTTGCCACAATGTAGGTAGACGTCTTGTGATTTATCCTTTGTCTTCCCAGAAGACTGTGATGATTTAGCCTTGCCCTTTTTTTTTCTGCACACCCCAGAAGCCTTCGGCCAAGCCTTGGCCTTCTTGGATGTCGAAATAAGATGCGCCTCACGCCTCTTGCCTTTTTGAAGCTCTGGCTTTGCCTATTTCAGCATAGCCATTAACTCTCCAAGAGTTTTCTCTTGGTTTATCATATTATAGTTCATGATGAACCTGCCTCAACAATCGGGTAGAGATTGTAAGATCAAATCTATAGAAGTCTCAGCCTCGAAGGTAATACCCAGCTAACCCAGCTGTTCGATGTCAGTAATCATGTGCGACATGTAGTGTTCGACAGATGTACCCTCTAACATAATCGAGTGAAAGAGCTTCTTCTGTAACTCATACTTCTGAGATCTAAGATTAGATCTATGAAGATCCTTCAATTTCAACATCACGTTATAAGGATCCAATCCTTTCTTTTGATGATGAAACTGAGGAGTCATTGCAGCAAGCATAACAGATTGAGGAGTAAAGTTATCATCTCGGTGAGTCTTCCAAAGCTCATGATCAACTGGTCAATCAAGTTCGGGCTCAGGCCTGAGAGGTCTGTCTATTACATAGAGAAACGTCTCAGCCCCCAAGACTATCTTGAGGTTCATTTCCCAGTCTAGAAAATTTACGTCGTTGAAGACATTCTCGCCAATGATTATGTTCCTAACGCTAATCTTTCCAGCCATTTTGATTGATATAGTCCAGCTATCTAATTAAATATTTCGGGTACACTCAAAATGCAATGGTTACTATAGTCCAACTATATAACAACTACATGTGGAGTACTGTTGAGTACAGTCTAACTGTTCAAAGAAAGTAATAAAATAATATTAGTCCAACTAATATATAATAATAACGAGAAGTAATAATAAAAGAGCGCGCATTTTAACGTGTATTAAACGAAATTGAAAATTTAATACTAGCCTCCCACTATTTTTCGGCGAGCCTCTAACCCTCCGTTGAGTACTCGGGAAACCTAGTTTCCTAATGGGCTAGGATCCCGTTAAATAATATACAACCTTGACTTTGGCCAACAAGTTGTATAAAATTTAACTAGGTAGATCTTTATGATCAATTGGATCTCATCTAATTCATAGATCCGGTAGGTGGACATCCAAGTCCAAAATATATATCCAATATATTTCCTAACCTGTTTCCTATGAATCAACTAAGCCTTGGCTTTGGCTCAACAAGCTTAATGATTCCAGTTAAGCGCGACCCATTGACAATGGGAAAACTTCGTAATCCATGTTGATGAACATAAGTGACATTGACTTTGGCCAACAAGTCACAACTGCCCAAGACATGCGATATTAACAAAGCTTTCATGGTTCAAACACATATGCGATAGACAATGATCTTGACTTTGGCCAAAAAATCAAAGCCAATCTTGGATCTTGAGAGAGAACCACTCAATGGAAGGAAACACTTAATATTAAATGTGAGGGTGTTTTCGAAAATTGGCAACCAATTTATTATCTTTGATTAGGTCTCATCATACACCCTTAAACATGCATTCTAAAAGCATAATAAGGCACGATAACTTTAATAATGATATACAGATGTATATATATATAATTTGTTCCTAGAACAAATCTCTCTCTTTTCCTCTCTCCAGTAGCACTTTACATTCTTCTACACTCAATTACAGAACACTATAAGAAACCTCATTTACATTAAGGGGAATTGGTGAGAAGAGAAATACAATAAGAATGAGAGGGGATGGGCTGGACACGCAGGTCCAATTTCAAATAAATACCATATTTACAATAATTTCCAAAATTGCCCCACCCATCTAATATTCATCTGAAACATTATTCAACAAATATATCCAAGTATTCACACATAACATGTTGTCAATCATCTAATCAAATTAATTAATTCTTCAATTAATGACCATCCAATGTTCATACAACGATTTGATTTGAGCGAGTCCAACTCGTTTAAGAATAAATACTCAAAGTAAGTATTCTTGAATTATATCGAACTACAACATTAAATCAAATTTAAATTGTATTCAATACTAATTCAAGTTTAATTCCAAATTAAACAATTACACCTATTTTATTAATGTCTTTTTAGACTTGGATTCCAAATCAAATCCAAATGGGTCTCAAAGGCCCAATTAGCATCCAATGTTAATTCTATTAGGTCCAATGGGCTTTTAATTAATTCTTTAGGCATGGGCTTTTGGCCATTATGGATCAAACCTATAATGCCTTGGCTCATTTTGGAATCACCCTATGCCCAAAATTAATTTTGGTCCATTAGGCCCAATTAAATTATTAAAAAGCCCAAAGTCATATTTTGGACTTTTTATTGAAATGGTTTAGGCCCAATTGGATCCAACCCAATTGTTCACAACCATACTTGGCCCAAACAAGCCCATTAATTCAAATATAACCAAATTAGCCCAATTAGTATTTTAGGATGAAGCTCCAAGCCCTTTATTTGTTGAGAAATTTCAAAAACTTTCTTTTGTTGGATGAAGCTCCAAGCCTTTGATTTGTTGTTAAAGCCTTGGGTGAGTTTCCATATCACCTTGTTTGACTCTCCAAGTGCTAGCTATTTGAGAAAATTTGAAGCAAAATTTTATCTTCCAATAAGAGAGAATTTGGCCAAGAGGGAGAATGAGAAAGATCAGTGAATAGTGAGTCAAGTTTTGGTTGTTGTGTGTTTAAAGGCTTCCATTAATTTTACCAACTACTCACATCAACTTTTGACAAGTGATGTAAGTCAAGGGTCCCACCTCTTTTAAATTCCAAATTTAAGTTGGCTTATACAACACACAACTTAAATTGAACTTGGGTTTGTTTAATTTCGAATTAAACAAATTTTTCATCGCAACATAATTAAATCCAATCTAATTAAATAATTATGTCTAGCAAAATTATTAGGATAGTCACTTACGAATTAATTCTAAATTAATTTGTTCGCCCGAATTAAAATCCAATTTTAATTTCATATTGAAATCCAATTTCAATTAATATATCCGATATATTTATTTTATCGATTAATTATAAATTAATCGCGTTCTCTATTCTATACGAATTTAATCCCAGATTAATTATTGCCGCAATTAATCCCACATTAATTTTATCTCTCATAATTAATCCAAGATTAATTCTATATGAGTCAAATGTCATTGGTGAATCTTTGGAAGCGACCCAAGAGATTCCTGAATATGTTGGCAGTAATTACGGTTGTCAGACTATCCGACACGTGCGTACCTCGTACCACGTTCTCACCGATTTACAAGACATGATTGGCTTCTAGCAAAGTACCGTGCCTACCCAATTCTCCAGAAATATCCACCGAGGAAAATTATCTGTATCAGGTGTAGTAATACTAATGTAATGCGTAATACGATCCAGTATCAGATGTCACATGCTATGCCTAGGGCTGGCTCTGTGTCTGCCCCGTACGAAGCATATATCGGATCCCGAGTAACTAGTATCTGTAATCGGAAAGTCATGACCTAGTCATACTTTCCCGATAGTTACAGCTTTTAAGAGTGCTAGTTCTGTATCTTGTGTGACCATCATCTCCATATGACTGAAGCGATACTCCCATCTTGACATCACATCCAATACATTACGATTATCAGTAAACCCAATAGAGACGTACACAGAACCTGTTAAAGCTCCAGACAACAAATATCAAAGTAAACTGATTGTCGCAAGTAATAGCGATGTAAGTCTCAGGTTAAAGATCACATACATCTACCCTGATTCGGATTCCCATAGACACATAGTCATACTACCAATAGGATTCCGAGGGGGTCTATCCAGAGCGAAACTGTTCCCGGTCCAACGGCTAACAGAACCTCTTATTACACTTGCATAAGTATCCAATTCCTAAATAGATGAGAACTATGCCGTTAAGCTTCCATAACGCGCACAAGTGTAATACTAGTGTATTCCGCATTATCGATGTCCAGTCTCGATAATACTACGACTATTGGTATTTAATGATTAAATCGTTTGTGGATTAATATTGTCTCATATCTTATTAATCCGATTTAACCATATGGAATTTTATCATTATATATATATCCAAGTAATTCAATTACAATAATCAATCCGCCGGAGATCCACGTGGCTGTCGTCAAGGAGATATGAGAACAATGTTGTATTTCTCTTAGTATATAAAGGGAATGTAGTCTCATTTGTATAGGTGGGTTGAAATAAGTCTTATTAAAAGTACTCTTTGTAAAAACACTGCAAAAAGGTAAACACCTCGGTGACATTAGACCACCTTTGAAAACAGGTCGGCCGAGCTCGGTTTGATAATAAAAGTAACACTCTACTTTGTTCCCGTGGACGTAGGTTGAATTCACTCCGCCGAACCACGTAAACCCTCTGGTCGATTTTCTGTTTGCTTCGTCTTTTGCCAAATTTGTTTTTGGTCCCCCCATAACCAAACAAATTCATGATTGGAGGAGGATTGTCCCGGGAGAATTATCCCGATATTGTCCATGGAATTAAAAGCACCCGTCAATAGTAATAGAAAAAAAATATTAATTTAGAATGCCTAAACAACTTTAGTTAATACACAAAATGATAGTGGATTACGTCCTTATGAAGCATGCGTGAGCAAGAACAAACAAGCATGCTTGTTATTAAATTAATATTCGAAAGGAACCACACCCTCGAAAGGAACCACACCCACCATAACCATTATAAAGACAAAGTGTGTGCTTTGGACAAAATGTTGCTAGAAGATTTCCGAAGAAAAATTATCAATAAACTAATCATAAAAATAAATAATTAATTATATGTTGTGGTTATCACATAATTTAGAGTGAACTGAATGATGAAGGCTTATCCAAATTGAACCAATCAAAAGAAAGTTTGATGAAAGAGAAAATTTGGGTTGTTTTGAAATGAGTGGAGAGAAAGGGGAGACACAGAACATATATATGGTACTGGTGACAGTACCAAAGATTATTAAAGCCCTAAATAAAGGCTTGAAAGTAGATGTTGATGCCGTGGCTGGCCAGTGGCCACACGAAATTTTTAGAAGACTCGTATCCGGCATCTTCATGTAAAATGAATACAATTTATTGGCCAATCATCCGGTGATTAATATAACAACAAAAAGGATAGACACATAAATATTTTTACTTAAAATAAATATACTTCTTTTACTGTAGTTATATTGATTACTGTAATAATTATTGTAGGTACAATGAGAGAAAAATATTTATTTTCGGTCAAAGTATTTATGTGTGTATCACTTCTCATATAATAAATACTCTGTTGTATAAAAATATTGATAATTTATTATTGGGTGGCTGCATGAGAGTTGCATATGCATGCACGAATGAACTATCTGCTAAGTGGAAAAAACTTATTAATAATTTTGTTTTCTTGCTTAAGAAAGAAAGACAAAATCTGCAATTGAAAAGTCAAGCAGAGACTTTTTCTTAAATAAAAATATTATTTGTTGATGGTGTTTTTTAGGCACTATGATATTTAAGCAGCACGGCAGAGGTAAATGGATAAATTCCCTCATTGGTCAAAATCATTAAAAAAGACCATCATGACCGACCACATAAGTGAGGGTCGAGCACTTAATGGTAGGTGACCGACCACTTCGGTTCGGATGACCGGGCATTATCAGATCGGCGGAAGCATTCTCAGTTCAAATGACCATCGTGACCGACCTCATGAAGACCGGGAATATGGCGGGATATGCTCCAGAAGATAAGTTATCCTACTTTCATGGGGAAAACTGATGAGTCAGTGTCCAAATAGGATAAAAGAAGTGAATGTAGTTTTAATTAGGAATTCTTATGGGAAAAGTGAATAGTTTTGACTAGGAATCCTTATGGGAAAAAGAAATTGTTTCAACTAGGAAATTCTTGTACAAATAGGAATATGATTTCTTCACCGTTATAAATAGGAGGGTAGAGTGAGTGGAGAAGGGGAGAAAGGAAGAAGAAAGAAGAGAAAAAAAGGGGAGAAGTGGGGGAACAAGTTGAAGGTTGAGGATCAGAATCAGAATCATTACCATCAGACTTGTAAAAAACAAGAAGCAGAGCTGAGAAGCGTGTTTGAGTAATAAAAGTATCATCCTTTTTGTGCCAGTGGACGTGGGTCGGACCAAGATCCGCCGAACCACGTTAAATCTCCTTGTCGATTGATGTATTATTTGTCTTTTGCTAAGTTTGCTTTTGGTCCCCCATAACTAAACAAATTCACTATTGAGGGAGGATTGTCTCGGGAGTAATATTCCCATATTGCCCTGAGACCAAAATCAGCCGTCAATAGTTGGCGCCGTCTGTGGGGAACTCCAACAAAAAGCAACTCGCGTGGTAAGACGATGGCAGAAGATGGAAATCACCGATCGTCAGGGAGTTCAACAGCAGATTGGATGAAGAAGATGGAGGAAAATATGAGGAAAGATATGGAGGAAAATAAATCCTTCTAAAATCCATGATGGACAAACTGGAGAGGATGGAAGAGACGAATAATGAGGGGCTTGAAGCCGGAGCCAGTCGGAGAAGAGGCGAAAAAGCAGAAGGCAACGGATCTCAAAAAGGTGAGTAAGACATTTTCTGTCTTAGGTTGACATTTGATTATGCTTTTTTTGTTATGGCTCACACAATGGTTTTGATATTTGTTTTATGGCTCGGGTCTGCTCTTATACCGCCGAGAGCGATGTTTCTATCCGGCTCGGGTCTGCTCTTGTACCGCGGAGACCGATGTCTCTTTCCGGCTCGGGGTTGCTCTTGTACCGCCGAGACCGATGTTTCTTTCCGGCTCGGGTCTGCTCTTGTACCGCCGAGACCGATGTTCTCTTTCTGGCTCGGGTCTGCTCTTGTACCGCTGAGACCGATGTCTCTTTCCGGCTCGGGTCTGCTCTTGTACCGTCGAGACCGATGTCGCTTTCCGGCTCGGGTCTGCTCTTGTACCGCCGAGACCGATGTTTCTTTACGGCTCGGGTCTGCTCTTGTACCGCCGAGACCGATGTTTATTCGGCTCGGGGCTGGATTTCGTTCCGCCGAGGCCACTTGTTTATCCGGCTCGGGTCTGCTCTTGTACCGCCGAAACCGATGTCTCTTTCCGGCTCGGGTCTGCTCTTGTACCGCCGAGACCGATGTTTCTTTCCGGCTCGGGTCTGCTCTTGTACCGCCGAGACCGATGTCTCTTTCCGGCTTGGGTCTGCTCTTGTACCGCCGAGACCGATGTTTCTCTCCGGCTAGGGTCTGCTCTTGTACCGCCGAGACCGATGTCTATTTCCGGCTCAGGTCTGCTCTTGTACCGCCGAGACCGATGTTTATTCGGCTCAGGGCTGGATTTTGTTCCGCCGAGGCCTTATGGTTTATTCAGCTCGGGGTCGGGTTACGTCCCACCGAGTCGGCTGCTTTGGACTGGGGTTGTAACATTCCCCAAAAGCCAAGTCTTTCTTTTAGCTCGGGGTCGGGTTACGTCCCATCGAGTCGGCTTCTTTGGACTGGGGATGTAATATTCCCCCAGAGCCAAGTCTTTCTAAGCTCGGGGTCGGGTTACGTCCCACCGAGTAGGCTTCTTTGGACTGGGGATGTAACATTCCCCCAAAGCCAAGTCTTTCTCAGCTCGAGGTCAGGTAACGTCCCACCGAGTCGGCTTCTTTGGACTGGGGATGTAACATTCCCCCAAAGTCAAGTCTTTGTTTTAGCTCGGAGTCGGGTTACGTCCCACCGAGTCGGCTTCTTTGGACTGGTGATGTAATATTCCCCCAGAGCCAAGTCTTTCTTAGTTCGGGGTCGGGTTACGTCCCACCGAGTCGGCTTCTTTGGACTGGGGATGTAACATTCCCCCAGTGCCAAGTCTTTCTTTTAGCTCGCGGTCGGGTTACGTCCCACCGAGTCGGCTTCTTTGGACTGGGGATGTAATATTCCCTCAGATCCAAGTCTTTCTTCAGCTCGGGGTCGGGATACGCCCCACCGAGAGACTTATCATCGACATGGGATCGGAGCATCTCCCCCATGGTCGGCCCTCTATTGGTCTGGGGAGGTGACATTCCCCCAGAGCCGAATGTTCTTCTCAGCTCGGGGTCGGGTTACATCTCACCTAGTCGATCGTCATCAGCATAAGGGCAAAACATTTTTTCCACAGGTAGATATCGGGATCCTCGTTAACTGAGCTCATGAAGATGGCAGGAATGACCATATTTGCAGCCAAGGCATTTTTCTCTGCAGTTCCTGAAGTGACCACCGACGGATTCATTGACACACCATCTTTTTTATAGTTCCCGGCATCAACTCACAAACTCGTTGTTACCGAGAACTAGGGGATAGATGTTGATGATGTTTTTTAGGCACTATGATATTTAAGCAGCACAGCATGGGTAAAAGGTTAAATTCCCTCCTTGGTCAAAATCATTAAAAAGGACCATCATGACCGACCACATAAGTGAGGGTCGAGCACTTAATGGTAGGTGACCGACCACTTCGGTTCGGATGACCGGGCATTATCAGATCGGCGGAAGCATTCTCAGTTCAAATGACCATCGTGACCGACCTCATGAAGACCGGGAATATGGCGGGATATGCTCCAGAAGATAAGTTATCCTACTTTCATTGGGAAAACTGATGAGTCAGTGTCCAAATAGGATAAAAGAAGTGAATGTAGTTTTAATTAGGAATCCTTATGGGAAAATGGAATAGTTTTGACTAGGAATCCTTATGGGAAAAGGAAATTGTTTCAACTAGGAAATTCTTGTACAAATAGGAATATGATTTCTTCACCATTATAAATAGGAGGGTAGAGTGAGTGGAGAAGGGGAGAAAGGAAGAAGAAAGAAGAGAAAAAAAGGGGAGAAGTGGGGGAACAAGTTGAAGGTTGAGGATCAGAATCAGAATCATTACCATCAGACTTGTAAAAAACAAGAAGCAGAGCTGAGAAGCGTGTTTGAGTAATAAAAGTATCATCCTTTTTGTGCCCGTGGACGTAGGTCGGACAAAGATCCGCCGAACCACGTTAAATCTCTTTGTCGATTGATGTATTATTTATCTTTTGCTAAGTTTGCTTTTGGTCCCCCATAACCAAACAAATTCACTATTGAGGGAGGATTGTCTCGGAAGTAATATTCTCATATTGCCCTGAGACCAAAATTCACCGTCAACATTATTCTTCCAGACGTACACAAAAATTATAATACGACGTAAAATTTGTATATGGCGAAGATTAGCATCACTCTTTTCTAAGTCATCTTATCATACCGTATGGGTTTCTTAGATAGCAATATGATTTTATGATTCCTGGTGAAAAAAATAGTGCCAATCTAGCATAAATTTTCCCCCTCTTCGTACTGTAAACGAAAGCTTTATGATGTTTTTTTGATTCGCTACCGAGATAATATTATTGTGCATTTATATTATAATTGGAATGAACTGAAATTGTAATGGGATAAAATTAGAATGGGTCAAAATAAATTATTTTATTTATCTATAGGAATTGTAATTAGAATCAAATAATAGTTCAATTGATGTGTTAACTTAATGTAGTAATCAGAATTAATTGTTAATAAGTTATAAAAATATCCTTAGTTAAAATTATAATTAGTTCATTATTTTATGATTTATTAATAATTAATAGTTATAATTTATTTACTATTTATTACTATTTAGTAATAATATTAATGGGATAAATTCTTAAAATGCCAAAATTATTAAACTATTCTAATTATCCAAGCACAAATCATCTTCCGATATAGTCACATAACTGTAAAAGAACTAAATATACATGCTCAAGTAAATTGTTATAAATTTTCCATCAAATAATAATAATAATAATTATTATTATATTATATTGTTGACGGCTGATTTTGGTCTCGGGGCAATATGAGAATATTACTCGAGATAATCTTCCCTCAATAGTGAATTTGTTCAGTTACGGGGGAATCAAAAGCAAATTTAGCAAAAGATAGGTAAATACGCCAATCGACAAAGAGATTTAACGTGGTTCGGTGGATTGGATCCGACCTACGTCCACGGGCACAAACAAGATGATACTTTTATTATTCAAAATGCGTTCTCAGACCGTTCTTTGTGTTTTACCAGTCAGAGCTTGGTGATTCTGATGCATTTTACACATATTCTACCCTTCTATTTATAATAGTGAAGAAATCAGACTCTTTCTGGTATAAGGATTCCTAATTGATACAATTTCCTTCTCCCGCAAGGTCTCCTAACTAGATTTTACTTTTACCGCTTTTATCCTACTAGGACTCTGACTTCTTAGCTTTCCCATGAAAGTATGATAACTTATTGGTCATCTTATCCGTAAAAATAGGATGCCTTATCTTCCGAAACACGCCTCGCCATGTGCTCGGTCTTCATGAAGTCGGTCATAAGGGTCTTTTGTACTGGGGGTGCTTCTGTTGACCTGATAAGTGACCGGTCATCCTGAACTCAAGTGATCGGTTACCGATTATGAAGTGCTCGGTCTCTTCCTGTTGTGGTCGGTCTTTTATTGTAAAGCGTTCGGGCCCTTCTGCTGACTTTTTATGGGTCGGGTCGGAATTAATGATCTCATCCAAGAAGGGAATTACCCTTCTGCCCTTGTCGTGCTGCTTTAAATATTATAGTGCCTGAAAACACCATCAACATCTGTCCCCTAGTTCTCGGTTCCAACGAGTATACGAGTTGGTGCCGGGAACTATAAAAAGACGGTGTGCCGATCACTTTGTTGGTGGTCGACCCGGAGTTGAATTGAAATTTTCGTCGCCTCTCTTCAAGCACCTTTTCTTGAGACGCGCAACAGTCACGTCTATTTAAATGCCCATCAAATCATCTTTTAGGGTTTTTCCTAATTTTGACACTTGTCGATCATCCGTCGGATTCCCGCCAAAAGGGAAAGTGAATCGACCGTGTAGAGGCGTTTTGATCTTTAACCATTCGTTTGATCTTGGCAGGCCTCTTCCGCTTTTGACATTTGGCGTCCATCCGGACTTCTTTTCTCGATCTAACGGCATGAGCGTCCCACTCATGACTATAAGAGGACGAGGCTTTTACGTGTAGTCTTTTGTTTTTGGCAAATTTCTCTTGTGAACGTTTCAACCGTGACTCACTTGACTCAGTACTCCCAGAGTTTCTTCCAGCCGTGAGTTTTTCTTTTCTCTCTCCACTGTGACCTGCAAATTTTGGGACGAGCAAACCGTGCTGTGCAATCTTCAATTTTCTGAAAGAAACAAGTAAGTTCTCTGAACGACCTCTCTTTTTTTTTGTGCTGTGAATCCTTTGTTAGTTTTTGCTGTTGCTAGGTAGTGACTTATGGCTTGTCGGATTTTGTTAGGGCCTTTTAGGGCCCTCCTGTTTAGCTTTCTCGGAATCCCTGAGCAGTTTTAGGGTTTTAGCTATAGACTGACTTCCCATTCCTTTCCATTTCTTCGAATGTCAGGAATGTCTGACAACAGATCTTCCTCTTTTAACCCTGCTAGACCCTCAACTCCCCTGCTGAAGAGCTTTCCTCGGGCTCGGGGGCACCCAGTGTGGAAGACCTTGACACTACCCCTACCCCTTCCGAAGTTGAGCAAGATACTTATCACCAGAGGGTCCCTCGGAGGGATCCAGAGCCCGGTGAACTTGATAGCTCGGCTCTGGATATGGATCGGCCTTCCAAGATAACTGAGGACGATCTAGCGCTGCTGCGGCAACGATACGATATTCCAATAGATATTGCCCTCGAAGTTCCCGGCCCGATGGATCGTGCTAGTCAACCTGACGAAGGCTCGGTGGCACTTCTTCCTGCTTTCTTTGAGTGTGGACTACGGCTGCCGATGCAACGTTACTTCGCTTGGATGTTGGCCGAGATGGAGATTGCCCCCTGTCAACTGAGTTTAAATAGTTGGAGGATTTTGGCCGGCATACATGTGGCCTGGCACCGGGCGGGGTTGGGTGAACCTTCTTTGGAAGAGGTGAAGAGGTTATATCGTTTGAAGTCCAACCCAAGGACTCACCATGGTTGGTATTACCTCTCTGCTTATGATAGTTCGTCCAACGTTGTCCAGAAACTCCCTGACTCCAACAAGAATTTCAAAGATCTTTGTTCTGGGCTACTGGGGATTGGGGTCGGGTTCTGAGATCGTTTGAAGAGGATGTTTCAGTCCCTGATATCTTCAGATCGGGAGGTTAGGGGTTCCTTATCATTTTTATGTGTTCCTTCTTCTCAGCTTCATGCTTAGGGTCCTGACTTCTTTTATTTCTCCCAGCCTGTTGGAGGGATGCTCCCAAGGTTTCCCGTCAAGTCCGGAGGCGGGTATTCTGGGCTCGGCGATACGCCGGTCATTGGAGGGAGTTAGTTAATGATGCAGCTTTCGTTTCGTCGGGCCTTATTCGGACCGTTCCTCCGGAGGTCTCGGGTCGGATAGGTAGATGTCTGTTGGCCTTCTAGCCAACTCCCATGTTTATTTGGCATGTTTGGTGTTGTCTCTCTTTTTTTTTTTTTTTATGCTCGGGTTCTGAACCCTTCTTTGTCTTTGCTCTTGCAGGTATGTCGAAGAAGCCACAATATCTTGCTAAGTTGACCGGTGTTTCAAAGAAAAACTAGCCCCGGCGGGGGCCGGTACCTCTCGAAAACGGCCTGAATCTTCTGAGTCTAGAAAGGTGACCGCGGGGGGGAGCGGCCGAGCTCTCAAGATCTATCTTCATCATCCGGGTGCCTCTACTGGGTGTCACCCGTCCTGCTAGTCCTCCAAGACCTTCTAGGAGAAGGAAGCGTCCATTTGGAGCTGTGGATACTCAGTTACGCCGGGAATTGGAGGAGGAGGAGGCTCCGAGCAGAGGAGTTCGGTTCGGCAGGGGGGTCCTTCCAAGAAATTGAAAGGCTCTGTGATTCTTGGAGTTGATGACCTTGGGAAGGACATTAGGGAGGCTACTTCCCATTTGGTGCCGGCTTTCAATGAGCTGGCCGAGGCCGTTCCTCCTGAGAAGATTCCGAGGTTTGAGGACCTTTCGCCCGAGGAGGTGGTTGCAAAGTTGTGCTCCCAGCTGGCCCAGGTTACTTCTATTACTTCTCTTCTATAACCGTGGTGTCTTTCATACTTTGTTTTATTTTCCTAACTTCTTTCTTCGGCAGGCAAATTATTTGGCGGCAAAAACAAGGACCTGTTTATAAGCCTTTTGTCCGAAGGCGGCCAGCCCAGAGGCTTCAGAATCGTCTTTCTGAAGTGGAGGCTAAACTCGCGAGTGCGGAGGAAAAGAATAGGGATTACGAGCTGGCTGCGGTTGAGTCTCTTAAGACAAATAAAGCTCTTAAAGCCGCCGCCACTCTAGAGCGGAAGAATGCCGATGAAGCTAAAGCAAGTCTGGCGGACGCCCGGACTGAGATCGGGATCCTCAAGGTGGAAATAGGCAGTGTGGAGTATAAGCTGCGGGCCAAGGATGAGGAATTGGCTCGGGTCCGTGATGAGCTTACGAGGAGAGAGGCTGAGTTGGAGGCCGAGAGGGATGCAATCCGTCTTGAGGGGGTTGGTGATTGTGCTGAAATTATACCGGTGGTTCTGCCCGACCTGGATATGGGGCCAATCCATGCAGCTATCCGTTTTTGCAAAGGGGAGATGTCCGAGGAGGAGTTTCAGAAGTGGCTCCCCCTTCTTCCGAGGAGGCGATGGATCCCGACCCAATTTCGGTTGCTCCGGTCCCTCATGTTCCCCAAGAAATCCGCCCTGAGGTTCCTGCTCCTGTCCCTGAAGTAGGGGTTTCCCAGTTTGACGTGGTTGAAGCTGCTGTTCCCCCTTCCGAGGCCGAGCCGACCCAACTGACGTCTGAGCCAGCCGAGGAAGAATTTCTCGCCCTCGTTCGGGTTGATTGAGAAGGGGTAACCCGGACGGGGCCCTGTGTATACTTATCCTTTTTTTTTGTAATAACACTTTGTACTTTTATTTGAATATATACTTATGTGTTTGCTTTCTTTTTTTTTTTATTTTATTTCATTTTATGTTTCCCTTCGAACATTTGAGACCTCTCCATGAGGACAATATGAGCTGGAGGGACGTAATCCGACCCCGAGTAGTAAGAAACACTTGGCTCCGGGGGGAATGTTACGTCCCCAGTTTGGGCTGATAGACTCGGTGGGACTTAACCCGACCCCGAGCTGAGAGAGATATTGGACCTGGGGAATGACGCCTCCCCAGTCCAAAAGTGCTGACTCGGTGGGACGTACCCCGACCCCGAGCTGATTAAAAGTGGCCTCGGCGGAACGAAATCCAGCCCCGAGCCGAATAACTGAATGGCTCGGCGGAACGTAATCCAGCCCCGAGCCGAATAACTGAATGTCCTCGGCGGAACGTAATCCAGCCCCGAGCCGATTAACCAAGTGGCCTCGGCGGAACGAAACCCAGCCCCGAGCACTGGTTAATCCTTGGGATTTATTCAGATGGGAAGTGTATCCATCTTTAAAACCATGTCGAATCTGACTTGGGCGTCCCCCTGTCAGGCCGACGAAAAAATAAAAACAAAACTTTCGAAAATAAAATCAAAAGGTGGGGGTGACTTAGCACTTGTCCCAAAAACTTTTCACAAGCGTAAACAACAGCACGGATTCCTCAAAACAGCGTCCTGTCCGAGGTTTCCAAAACACAATTCTGAATCTTTCAATTCAGTGTCCCGGCGAACCAGGATTTGGATCAGGAGAGCGTTTGAATGGTAAGGGCACATCCTCTATACGTCGGGTCACTGTGGAGCCTGTGTATTGTACGAGGGCTCCTCCTTACCACGCTGGAGCAGGCACACGCTACAGGGGCGTAACGCATCCCCGTGCTGCGCCTCTCTTGGATCCAAATGATGAATGGATCAAAGAGTGTCCGGGATACTAAGGGTATATTCCTCCTTAGGTCCGGCATCACTGGAGTTAGCAATCATCACGGGGGCATCATCATCCCCGTGCTATGCTTTCCCACGGATCCATTACATCGGGTAAGTGAGGATCAAAAGAGTGCTCGACACATTAAGGGCATGTTCCTCCTTATGTTCGGTAACACTGGAGTAAGCAATCGCCACGGGGTATCATCCCTCCCTGTGCTATGCTTCTCACGGATCCTATGCATCGAGTATGTCCCTGAGGACCCCGAGCCAAGAGAGATACTTGGTTCGGGGGGAATGTCCGTCCCCAGACCAATGAGCATGACTCGGTGGGACGTAACCCGACCCCGAGCCGAATAGTCAAGTGACCTCGGCGGAACAAGATCCAACCCCGAGGTGTTCGAAGCTTTAAGGGCATATTCCTCCTTATGTTTGGTAACACTTGGAGCAAGCAATCGCCACGGGGGTATCATCCCTCCCCGTGCTATGCTTCTCCGGATCTATACTTTGATTCACCTTCGTCCCTGCTGTTTGATGTTTGTATGGAGTCGACTGATTCTGGTGTGACTTGTGCTTCTTTATGGTGGTAGACGTCGGGTCGGGTTAGTTGCGGGTTTTGTGCTTTTGACCTTGGACCGTTGTATTGAGTATGTCCCCGGGGTTTTGAATACGGTTTTGCAAAATTATTTTTAGAAGAGCGGGTGAAAAAAGAAAGTTTTATTTATATTCGGGGACATACTGCCCTTCTTACAACTCTCTGCGGGTCATTTTGAGAGAGGCTTTGTGTTTGAATTTCTGTCCCTTATTGGGTTGCTGCCAAAGAAGAGGGGGAAGAGAGATTTTACTGAAAGTATTTTCTCAACATCTCGGCGTTCCATGGCTTTTTTAATCTTGTGCCGTCCAGCTGTTCCAAGAAGTAAGCTCCTGGCCTTACCACCTCTGTGATTTTGTATGGCCCTTCCCACTTGGCACCTAGCGAGCCCTCCTCTGGTCGCCGGGTATTTAAGGTGACCCTTCTCAATACTAAGTCGCCCGGGAGGAAGGAGCGGGTCCGAACTCTTCTGTTGTAGAAACGGGCCATTCTTTGTTGGTAGACTGCTGCTTTCATAGCTGATTTCTCTCTCTTTTCCTCGATCAGGTCGAGGTGGTTTTTGATAAGTTCTTCATTCTGCTCATTCCCAAAGTGGCGGACCCTGTGAGTTGCTACCCCGATTTCTGCTGGAATGACGGCCTCACATCCGTATGAAGGGAAAAAATGGTGTTTCCCCTGTGGAATCTTTGTAGGTCGTTCGATGTGCCCATAGCACTTCTGGTAGTTCTTCGACCCATAAGCCTTTGCATGATCCGAGCCGAGCTTTAAGGTTTGCCTTGATGGTTTTGTTTGTTGCCTCAACCTGTCCGTTTGACTTGGGATGAGCTGGCGAGGCGAATTTTAAAGCGATCTGGAGGTCTTCGCAGAGCTTCCTGAATCCTTTGCTGTCGAATTGTTTTCCGTTGTCGGTGATGATTGCCCGGGGGATTCCGAACCTGCAGATTATGTTCTTCTTTACAAATGTTGTGGCCTTTTTCTCCGTGATGGTGGATAGCGGCTCGGCTTCCACCCACTTTGTGAAATAGTCTATGGCCACGATTGCATATTTCGCCTGCCCTCGTCCTTTTGGCATTGGCCCTATGATATCTAGCCCCCACTGTGCGAACGGCCAGGGGCTGGACAGGGTGGTTAATTGTTCTGCCGGTTGATGGTGGATGTTGGCATTTTTCTGACAACCTTCGCATTTCTGGGCTATCCGCATGCCGTCCTGATGCATGGTCGGCCAGTAAAATCCTTGTCTTAAGGCTTTAAAGGCGATTGATCTTCCTCCGGCGTGACTTCCACAGATGCCCGTGTGAATTTCCCTGAGCACATAATCTGCTTCCTCCTCTGTTAAACATCTCAGGAGGGGTACGGTATAGCCTCTCCGGTAGAGCACCCCTTCGATCAGGGAGAACTTGGTGCTTTTGAATTTTAGTTTCTTGGCCTCCTTTCTGTCCTCGGGTATCTCTCCTGTTTCCAAATATTTTCTGATCGGCTGTAGCCATGAAGTTTTATCTTCTTCATCCAGGGTTCCTACTTCGAGTTCTCCTACGCTCTTTTCTCGGAGGCAGATTAGGGGGATTGTTCTGGGATTCTCTGTTTTTATTGAAGATGCGAGCCGTGCAAGAGAATCTGCTTCGCCGTTGTCTTCTCGTCCGATTTGTTCGAAGTGAACGTTCCTCATTTTTCCTATTAACTCTTTACCTCGGTCAAGTAGGCTCTCATGCTAGGTTCCCTGGCCTGGAATTCGCCTTTTAGTTGCTGAATAGCAAGCTGTGAGTCACTCCTTACTACCACGTTGTGGACTCCCACTACTGTGCACAGCCTTAATCCGGCCAAGATTGCTTCGTATTCGGCTTCATTGTTTGTGGTTTCAAAGGCGAACCTTAAGGCAAATAATACTTCTTCCCCTTGTTATTTTTTAACACGATCCCGGCTCCGCCGCCGTGTGAGCTGACAGACCCGTCTACTGTCATCTCCCACTTGTCTTCCCCTACCGTCAAGATCTGGGGTTCGGTGAACTCTGCAACAAAATCTGCCAAAGCCTGTCCTTTCATTGCTACCCTTGGAAGGTAGGAGATGTCGTGTTCGCTTAGCTCCACCGACCACTTCATCAATCTTCCCGAGGCCTCTGGTTTTGTAAGATCTGTCGCAGGGGGTGGTCGGTGTAAACTTTGATAGGGTGGGCTTGGAAGTAAGGCCGCAATTTCCGAGCTGCGGTGATCAAAGATAGGGCGACTAGTTCATGTACGGGATACCGGGTTTCTGTGTCCAACAGGGCTTTGCTGACATAGTATACTGGTCTTTGGATTCGGTCTGCCTCTTGCACCAGCACCGAACTTACTGCGTGTTTTGAAACAGCCAAGTATAAGTATAATGTCTCTCCTGGGAGAGGTTTTGCTAGGAGCGGGGGCTGTGCTAGATATTGTTTCAGTTGTTGGAAGGCCTCTTCGCACTCCGGAGTCCAGTCGATCCCCTTTTGGGCTTTCTTGATGGCTTTGAAGAAAGGGTGGCATTTGTCGGTTGCTCGGGAGATGAATCGGTTAAGCGCGGCTAGCCTGCCGGTTAGACTTTGAACTTCTTTCACCGTCCTGGGAGATTTCAAGTCCAGTACGGCTCGTATCTTTTGCGGGTTTGCTTCTATGCCCCTGGAGCTCACCATGTAGCCTAGAAATTCCCGGAGGCCACCCCGAAGGCACACTTTTCTGGGTTGAGTTTTAAATGGTATTTCCTCAATAACTCAAAGGTTTTCTTCAGGTCGGTCACGTGACACCCTGGCGCCTCAGACATTGTTATCATGTCGTCAACATACACCAGCATTGTTGTGCCGATGAGTGGTTTGAAAATCTTGTTGACCAGTCTCTGAAAGGTGGCTCCTGCGTTTTTTAATCCGAAGGGCATTACTTTATAACAGTAAAGCCCCTGATCGGTGACAAAAGTTGTTTTCTCCTCGTCGGCAGGGTGCATCTTGACCTGGTTGTATCCTGAGAAGGCGTCCATGAAGCTCAGCAGTCCTTTGCAGGCTGTCGTATCTACCAGCTGATCTACGTTTGGCAGTGGGAAGCTGTCCTTCGGGCACGCCTTGTTGAGGTCGGTGAAGTCCACGCACATCCTCCACCTCCCGTTTGCTTTCCTTACCAATACCACGTTCGAAACCCATTCTGGGTACTTGACTTCTCTGATGAAGCCTGCTTTTAACAGTTTTTCCACTTCGGACGCCACTGCTCTGCACCGTTCTTGGTTAAAGATTCTTCTTTTCTGTTTAACTGGTTTGTGTGTCGGGTTTACTGCCAAGCGGTGACTGATGAATTTTGGATCAATCCCGGCATGTCATTGTGTCCCCATGCGAAGATGTCATGTCGTGGGTTCCGTAGGCATTCCAGGCAGCAGGTTCTTTTTTAGGATTTCGTCCAAGTTCCCCCTATCTTTATGCTTTTATTCGGTCCGAACAGGTTGACTTCTTCTAATTCTTCGGCTGCCTCTAGCCGGGCAACTTTGTCCGGCGCGGACCCGGGTCCTTCCTTGGATTTTCCTCGTCTTCCCCCTTTGCCTCTTCCTGGTGCTTCCTTCGATGCAGAGGGTTTCCCGTGAGAGAGTGGCGAAGCAACTACGGGCTATCTTCTGACTTCCGCATATGATTCTGATCCCTTCCCGGGTAGGAAATTTCAGTTTCAAGTAGTAACAGGACATCGCAGCCTTTGTTTTCATCATAAAAGGCCGGCCGAAAATGACTTGGTAACTGCTCAGGCAGTCCACCACGGTGAAGTTTACCATGACTGTCCGGGTTCTGGGGTGAGTTCCGATGGTTGTTGCCAGTTGTATTCTTCCCAGCGGGATGACCGTTGAGCCTCCAAAACCATATAGGGGGTGCCGTCATTAGTTAGGGTTACGTATTCTACTCCCAGGCTTTCTAAAGCTTCTTTGGATATTATGTCTACCGCGCTTCCGGGGTCTACCAGGATTCTATCCACCTCTGTGCCGCTGATTGTAGCTTTGATTATCAGCGCATCATCATGGGGAAAACTCACCCCTCGTGCATCCTCGTCGGTGAACATTATGGGCACCGACCGACCCCCTTGTAGTATCGGGGGTCTTTCTGTTCCTAGCACCTCTGCCCCTTGAGCTCGGCTATAGTTCTTTCTTGACCGGTTAGAGTCCCCGGCCAGTGTACTTCCCCCTGCGATGATGTTCACCTGTCGGTTTCGTGCCCTTTGTCTGGCCGCCATGGTTTCATGGTCGATATAACTATTTAGATACCCATTTCGGGCTAGGTCCTCCATCTGTTCCCGCAGATCTTTGCATTCGTCTGTTGTGTGCCCCCTCAGGTTATGATGTATGCAGTAAGACTTCTGGTTCCTTTTATCTGGGGGAATCTCCTGAGGTCGGGTTCTATCAAGAGGCCTTTTTCCTGTATTTCCATGATGATTCGCCCTGGTGGTTTGCTCAGGGGAATATATGTTTCTTCTCGGACTACATGATTCACCTGGGTCGCGACCCCTCCTTCCTGATCTCTTCGAGGTATCGGTTTGAATTCTTTGGGTTTTGGATTGAATCTTTTGAATTCCCTGTCCGGTCGTCGGGGAGCCTCTGTTCTTGCTGTTCTTTCCCGAATGGCCGTCCCCCTTCGGGAGATCTTTTCTTCGCTTTCTACCAAGACAAACTTCCGGGCTACCTCTAGGGCGGTGGCATAATCCGGCGTGTCCTGGATTCTCAGATGAGTCCATAACCTCCCGACCTTTAGGGCTCCCTTTAAGCTTTCTAGGGCTTCTAGGGACTCATATCCTCCGACTTCCAGTACCATGTTGTGGTATCTTTCAATAAAATTTTTCAGGGGCTCGTCATCTCCTTGCTTCATAAGTCTTAATTCTCCAATCGTCTTTTTGGGAACGCAGGCCCCTTTAAAGTGTCGAATGAACGACTTCTTAAGTTGTGTGAAGCCTCCGATGCTCCCCGGAGCCAGACTTCTGTACCATAGGATGGCGGGTCCACCTAAAGTTAGGGGGAACACTTTGCAGATGGCATCTCCTACTACTCCCTGGACTTCCATCAACAAGACAAAGCTTTCGATGTGCGATTTCGGGTCAGAGTGGCCTTTGTAGGGTGCCATGGTCGGCATGTTGAATCGTTTTGGGAATTTTGCCGACCTTATTTTTTCCGCGAGGGGAGATTCCTCCTCACCGTCCCGGGCATCACTTGCGTCAGCCTTGAGGCCTACCCCCCACTTGGTCATCTTTTTTTAACCAAGATTTTATCTCGCTAGTGGTGCTGGCGTGTTGTTTTCTGTGCCTCTCTGTGCGTCCTATGCCCTGGGTGCGGCGTTCCTCATGGTTTGAAATTTCTTGCACATCCTCGCTATATTCCCTGCCTCTCTTCGGGAGTCGTGGAGGCTATCGTAGGAAGGATTAGGTGACTGTTCTCTTCGTCCTCTTTCCTCCTCTTCCCATGTGTCCTCTGTTTGTGAATCTTTTTCTACAACCACGGATTTTATCCCGTAGGGGCCCCTCCTTCTAGGTCCATCGTCTTCACTTGTGTCTATCACCTTTTCCCTTCTGCTCTTTCACTTTTTCTTCGACTGGTTCCGATGTCTGGTCTCTCGTTGTTCGTTCCCTCCATTCTCTCCAACCGATCCATCATGGATTTCATGCTTTCTTCCATCTTTTTCATCCAGTCTGTTGCGGACTCCC
Source organism: Zanthoxylum bungeanum (assembly GCA_019454045.1). NCBI lineage: Eukaryota > Viridiplantae > Streptophyta > Magnoliopsida > Sapindales > Rutaceae > Zanthoxylum > Zanthoxylum bungeanum. The sequence goes on from SKCR01050390.1 coordinate 31,667, forward strand.
TGAAGATTGATGATTCCCGCCTTCTGCCATTGTCTTACTACGCGAACCGCTTTTTGTTGAGATCCCCACAGACGGCGCCAACTGTTGACGGCTGATTTTGGTCTCGGGGCAATATGGGAATATTACTCCGAGACAATCCTCCCTCAATAGTGAATTTGTTTGGTTATGGGGGAACCAAAAGCAAACTTAGCAAAAGATAGTAAATACGCCAATCGACAAAGAGATTTAACGTGGTTCGGTGGATTTGGATCCGACCTACGTCCACGGGCAAAAAAAGATGATACTTTTATTATTCAAATGCGCTTCTCAGACCGTTCTTTGTGTTTTACAAGTCAGAGCTTGGTGATTCTGATGCCTTTTACACATACTCTACCCTTCTATTTATAATAGTGAAGAAATCAGACTCCTTCTGGTATAAGGATTCCTAATTGATACAATTTCCTTCTCCCGCAAGGTCTCCTAACTAGATTTTACTTTTACCGCTTTTATCCTACTAGGACTCTGACTTCTTAGCTTTCCCATGAAAGTAGGATAACTTATTGGTCATCTTATCCGTAAAAATAGGATGCCTTATCTTCCGAAACACGCCTCGCCATGTGCTCGGTCTTCATGAAGTCGGTCATAAGGGTCTTTTGTACTGGGGGTGCTGCTGTCGACCTGATAAGTGACCGGTCATCCTGAACTCAAGTGATCGGTTACCGATTATGAAGTGCTCGGTCTCTTCCTGTTGTGGTCGGTCTTTTATTGTAAAGCGTTCGGGCCCTTGCTGCTGACTTTTTATGGGTCGGGTCGGAATTAATGATCTCATCCAAGAAGGGAATTACCCTTCTGCCCTTGTCGTGCTGCTTTAAATATTATAGTGCCTGAAAACACCATCAACATCTATCCCTATGGCTGATTTGATGTTACGTCCACACAGACGGCGCCACAACTGTGACGCTGTTTTCGGTCTCAGGGCAATATGGGATATTACCTCGAGACATCCTCCCTCAATAGTGAATTTTTTTTGGTTATGGGGACCAAAAAGAAAATTTAGCAAAAAAAAAGACAGATAAATACGCAATGACAAGGAGATTAACGTGGTTGGCGGGATCTTGGTCGCCTACGTCCCGGGCACAAAAGGATGATACTTTATACTCAAACACGCTTCTCAGCTTGCTTCTTGTTTTTACAAGTCTGATGGTAATAATTTTGATGATGATTCGTAATGCTCTCCTTTGTTTTTTTCCTATGCACACTTTACCCTTCTATTTATAATAGTGTAGAAATCAGATTCCTCTCCTATAAGAATTTCTAGTTGAAAACTTTCCTTTTCCCATAAGGGATTCTTGATCAAAAACTACCTTTACTTCTTTGATCCTACTAGGACTCTGTCTCACCAGTTTTCCCCATGAAATAGGACAACTTTTCGTCTTATCCGCAAGAATAGGGTGTAATCTTCTGGAGCTATCTCGCTATCTGTCGGTCTTCATGAGGTCGGTCATGATGGTCCTTTGAATGAGAATGCTTCCGCCGATCTAATAATGCCCGATCATCTGAACCGAAGTGGTCGGTCACCTACCATTAAGTGCTCTACCCTCACTTATGTGGTCGGTCATGATAGTCATTTTTAATGATTTTGACCAAGGAGGGAATTTACCCTTTTACCCCTGCCGTGCTGTCATAGTGCCTAAAAACACCATCAACATCTATCCCATAGTTCTCGGTAACAACGAGTTTGTGAGTTGATGCCGGTAACTATAAAAAAGATGGTGTGTCAATGAATCCGTCGGTGGTCACTTCAAAGAACTGTAGAGAAAAATGACTGGCTGCAATCTGGTCATTCCTGCCACCTTCATGAGCTCAGTTAAGGAGGATCCCGATATCAACCTGTGGAAAAATGCTCTGCCCTTATGCTGATGACGATCGACTCGGTGGGACGTAACCCGACCCCGAGCTGAGAAAAACATTTGGCTCTGGGGGAATGTCACCTCCCCAGACCAATAGATGCCGACTCGGTGGGACGTAACCTGACCTCGAGCTAAAAGAAAGACTGGCTCTGGGGGAATGATACATCCCCAGTCCAAAGAAGCCGACTCGGTGGGACGTAACCCGACCCCGAGCTGAGAAAGACTTGGCTCTGGGGGAATGTTACATCCCCAGTCCAAGAAGACGACTCGGTGGGACGTACCCGACCCTGAGCTGAAAGAAAGACTTGACTCTGGGGAATGTTACACCCCAGTCCAAAGAATCTGACTCGGTGGGACGTAACCCAACCCCGAGCTAAAAGAAAGACTTGGCACTGGGGGAATGTTACATACCCAGTCCAAAGAAGTCGACTCGGTGAGACGTACCCGACCCCGAGCTGAGAAAGACTTGGCTCTGGGGAATATTACATCCCCGTCCAAAGAAGCCGACTCGGTGGGACGTAACCCGACCCCGAGCTGAATAAACCATAAGGCCTCGGCGGAACAAAATCCGGCCCCGAGCCGAATAACCATGCGGCCTCGGCGAAATGAAATCCAGCCCCGAGCCGAATAAACAAGTGGCCTCGGCGGAACGAAGTCCAACCCCTAGCCGAATAAACAAGTGGCCTCGGTAGAATGAAATCCAGCCCCGAGCCGAATAAACAAGTGGCCTCGGCCGAATGAAATCCAACCCGAGCCGAATAAACAAGTGGCCTCGGCCGAACGAAATCCAGCCCCGAGCCGAATAAATATCGGTCTCGGCGGTACAAGAGTAGACCCGAGCCGGAAAGAGACATCGGTCTCGGCGGTACAAGAGCAGACCCGAGCCGGAAAAAGGCATCGATCTCGGCGGTACAAGAGCAGACCCGAGCCGGAAAGAAACATCGGTCTCGGCGGTACAAGAGCAGACCCGAGCTGGAAAGAGACATCGGTCTCGGTGGTAAGAGCGGACCCGAGCCGGAAAGAGACATCGGTCTCGGCGGTACAAGAACAGACCCGTGCCGGAAAGAAACATCGGTCTCGGTGGTACAAGAGCAGACCCGAGCCGGGAAGAAACATCGGTCTCGGTGGTACAATAGCAGACCCGAGCCGTAAAACATATATCAACAAAACAGACTCGCGGTACACAAGAGCAGACCCGAGCCGTAAAACATATATCAACAAAACGGACTCGGCGTGTGAAACCCGATGATGAGTCTCAGTTGGAGGCACTACCTTTTAGTTAAGGATATTGCGAGAAACGGAGGTCGGAAGGGGAAATTTAGAATAAGTACATCATCGGATTCATTTCGCAAGTTCACTGTTTTCGTTCGTGATGCGTCCGTTACTTCGTTCGAACGTCAAGCAGATTGCGGGCGTTCGAAGGGGCGTTCGAACGGCGTTGGTATTTCTGGTTTTGTTGCTAGCCTCACACCCCAGCCTAATTAGCCCACCAAGCCCATAAAACACATCCCAATTAATAAAACACATTTAAAACACACGGGAAATTAAATTAAATATGAATTAGATAATGTAATTGAATTAAATAAAATAATAAACAATTTACCAATTAAATAAAACATAAAATATAATCATACCTAATTAAGACAAATCAAATATATTAACTTTCCTAACTAAACAAAATCACATACTAAATTAAAAAGATGTCATGCCTAATTAAAATCAATTATAACAAATTAAAGATATTGACTTCCTAATCTAAACCAAATTTGTCCCCCCTCAATCTTTGACTTTCCTTGCTCAACACTAAATCAAATCCTTTCATTGTGACACAAGTTGAAGCACTAACCATTCTCTATATAAACAACCCCTAACCAAGACATGATGGCCCTAGCTCATACACACAATTCACACGAAAATCACAGCAAGAAACCCTTGAAGTTCACGCATACTACAAAGAAATAACACAAAAATTCTCTTTATATCCTTCCCCTAATCACCGAAAATCCTACCTCCATTTAGCAACCTCGTATCACCGAAAAACAGCCCATACAGCAGCCCTAAAACACGCAAACAGCAGCCCTAAAAACACACAAACAGCAGCCCTCCACCACCGAAAATACAACCAAAAACCGAACTGCAGTAACATAAAAACTGCACTTATAATCCTCGAAATAACCACACAAAACTACACCAAAAACCCCAAAAACAGTAGCTATGCACGCCAAAACAATGATCTGAACAGTGAGTGGAAAATATAGAGGAAACATCAGCAAAACGGAGGCCAAATAGCAAGTAAAGCAGCAAAACAGCAAGCCAAGACGCTAAACCAGTGAACCAGACAAGCATAGGAGCTTTACCCTTCCGATCTCCGCGAAACGTGAGTCCGAAATTCGGCAAAAAGGTTAGACCTGAGGGTATTTTCCACACTCATTTTCTATTTTTTTTTCTATTTTTTTTATTATTCATTGAGTATTGTTGCATGATTGTTATGACAAAATGCATGTTGTGGCCCTTGAGTAGATAAATTTGTATGAATCATGAAAAATTGTATGTCGTGGACTTGGAATAAAATAAAAGATGTGTCAACTCTCGCGGTATATCGGATGGAAACCCGGACATAAATTTCATAGCTATTCCGAATGGACGGTAGTATGATCTGTACTCGGGATTCAACTCCGCGTACCGCTTGAGTAAACGGCGCCCTCTTTTGTTTTATGTTGCTTCGGTTTTTTTATTTTTTTCGTTATTTGAATTCTGCATGTTACTTTTGTATGTATGATACAATCGACCGGATGGCCTTAGTAAGTCGGTTCAAAGGTCCCCTAATTGGAGGGGTTAAAATCCTTTACCGCCGCGCCAGTTGATGTGTGTTCGGTTGAATGCAAGATATGTTCAATCGGGCTTACCAAGTTTGATATGATTGCCTTTATTTTTGTATGTATGATACAATCGAGCGCATAGGCTTAGTAAGTCGGATTAAAAGTCCCCTAATTGGAGGGGTTAAAATCCTTTACCACGATGCTTTGCCGTGCCGGTTGATGTGTGTTCGGTTGAATGCAAGATATGTTCAATCGGGCATACCAAGTTTGATATGATTGCCTTTATTTTTGTATGTATGATACAATCGAGCGCAGGGGATTAGTAAGTCGGATTAAAGGTCCCCTAATTGGAGGAGTTAAAATCCTTTACCACGATGCTTTGCCGCGCCGGTTGATGCGTGTTCGGTTGAATGTAAGATATGTTCAATCGGGAATACCAAGTTTGATATGATTGCCTTTATTTTTGTATGTATGATACAATCGAGCGCATGGGCTTAGTAAGTCGGATTAAAGGTCCCCTAATTGGAGGGGTTAAAATCCTTTACCACGATGCTTTGCCGCGCCGGTTGATGCGTGTTCGGTTGAACGTAAGATATGTTCAATCGGGCATACCAAGTTTGATTGCCTTTATCTTTGTATGCATGATACGATCAAGTGCATGGGCTTAGTAAGTCAGATTAAAGGTCCCCTATTTGGAGGGGTTAAATACTTTACCACAATGCTTTGCCGCGCCGGTTGGTGTATATTCGATTGGATGTGAGATGAGTTCAATCGAATACGTGAGGTCCCACATTGTGGATTTTTTTCTCTATGAATGTGCTGCATGCATCAGGTCTGGTTCCGTTCGAACGCGTTCTCGAATGCCACACGAATGCGAACCTTCTGTTTACCGTTCGAACGCGTTCTCGAACGCTATGCGAACGTGTACGCATTTTCTTAGTTTCATCATGCATCATGTCTGGTTCCGTTCGAACGCGTTCTCAAATGCTATACGAACGTGAACCTTCTTTTTACCGTTTGAACGCGTTATCAAACGCTACGCGAATGCGAACGCATCTTCTTAGTGTTTCATGCATCAGGTCAGGCTCCGTTCGAACGCGTTCTCGAACGCTATACGAACGCGAACCTTCTGTTTACCGTTCGAACGCGTTCTCGAACGCTACGCGAACGCACACCCACTGAACTGAGTTATTTTCATCAGATTTCCTATATAATTGTCTCTAGTAGCTATTCCTTCGTATGATAAACCTGATTTTTTCTATGCATTATGCAAGATTGTGTAAGTGTCGTTCATCTGTATTCCCCACATGTATGAGTATAATGTGTTTATTAACTTGTATGCTTGCCGTATGTTAATCTTTATGTATGCAAATTGAGACATAGATTACATGCTAATAGGCTGTATGCAAATTCGGATATGTGTTACATGTAAATTTATATGAACTTGTTGTTGTATGCATGTGAATTTAGAAGCCTCGCTACACCTTCCCTCTGGGGAATCTACAATGGGAAATCCATTTGACAGTCAGTCACACACCATAGCTCATTGGCACGTACCTTAGTGTATAAAAAAGGGTGCGCTCACTTGGTCGCTTGAACCCTTGATTGGGGAGACCTAGTTGTGGGCCATCCTTCACTGATGAGAGCCTTTGTCTACACTCCTGCGATCCCACCCATAGACCGGGATTGTCTGGTTAAAGTAACAATTATTTCCTTGAGTATGAGCTTATGGACCATCCTTATTTAGATGGAGTTGGACTATTGTCAGAAATGCAGACTTGCTGGCCATTTAAACTGGGGTGAGTTCGTACCTTATGACTACTAGGCCCAAAGCTTCTGAAAGTTGATGGGCCATTACGTAGAAATTATTACTTTATGTTTGCATTATCTTTTATGCTCGTGTTTGGGAACATCGTCATTTGGATCCATTTGGACCATTTTTCATGGGATATGGGCTTGTTGGGCCATTTGAACTGGGACAAGAACGTATTTTATGATGATTGGGCCAAAAGCTTCTAAGTGTTGATGGGCCACTTGTTGGTAATTATCTAAGGTCCCAAGATCAAACAAGACATGAAAACATGCATGAATACACCAATGAAGATAGCGGAATACTTACATTGATCGGTTATGTCGATTTGAAGACGAATCATGCCCAAAAACGCACTGCCTTGGTAAGCTTACTGCAACCAGTCCATGCTCACTGTCTTGGCAGTTTCGGGTCTCAAAACGAAGCTCCAAACTCCATCGGATGAGTCCCGCCTCATGGTCGAACCCTCCCTACCACCTTCGCAAGACTTGAAAGTGTGCTAGCACTTGATTTCTCACCATGAGAAACCACTCTTGCTTCCCTTATTCACGCCCAAACTGGTTCAAAACCAGTGAAGAATGGCCACCATTGCCGTGAGAGGAAGAGAGAATTTTAGAGAGATAAAATTGTGTATTAAGTTGTTAAAATGATTTACCAAAAATCAATTTATATTTATGCCATAATTTTCATTAATTAATAATAAAATTATGACACATAACATGCAATGGCTTTAGTGTCAAACACTCAAACTCCATGCAATGACATTGAGTGCAATGTACACAATCTACATGCAATGCATTAGAATGACATGTGTCATGTGGGCCCCACACGTTTCCAAATGAAAGTGGGCCCACGTGCACTCACGCGTTCGGGTTCGATATTTCCGAAATACCGAGCTTACGTCGCGACGTTAATTCAATCGAATTTAAATAAATAATTGCGCCTAGCGAAATTATTATTTACGTCGCTAACGAATTAATTCTAAATTAACTCGTTTGCCCGAATTAAAATCTGATTTTAATTCCGCGTCGAAATCTAATTTCGTCTAATATATCGAATATATTAATACATCGATTAATTCTGAATTAATCGTTCTCTCTCTTTAGACGACATTTTATCCCAGATAAAATATCTCCGTTATTAATCCTAGATTAATTTTCTCTCTCTTCTGTATAATCCCAGATTATTCAAGAGTGCGAGTTGTGCGTCATCGGTGGATTATCGGGAAGCGACCCATGAGATCCCCGGATAATCTGGCAGTAAATACGGTCGTCGGAGTATCCGAATCACGTACGTACCAAGTACTACGTTCTATCTCTACGATTTACGAGACAAGGTCGACTCCTAGCAAAGCACCAAGTCTACCTAATTCTCCGGACATATCCATTAAAGAATATTTAAGATCTGTATCAAGCGTAGTATACTAATGTATTGTGCATATCGGCCCAGTATCGGATAATCACGTGCTAGGGCTGGGGCTGGATAAGTGTCTGCCCCGTCCGAAACACATATCGGATGTCTGGTAACTAGTCTCTATAATCGGATATTCATGACCTGGTCATAATATCACGATTGGATGCGCATCACTTTAAGAGCACTAATACCGTATCCTGCGTGACATCATCTCCATTATGACTGGAGTGACACTTCCGTCTTGACATCACATCCAATACACTACGATTCTCAATATACCCTGGCATTGGCGTACACAGAACCGGTTACAGTCCTAGACGACCTCAACTAAAGTATATCGATTGTCGTAAGCATTAGCGATGTAAGTCTCAGGTTAAGACTATACACACCTACCTTGATTTCGGCCTCCCATAGACACATATTCATAATACCAATGGGATTCCGAGGGGTCTATCCAGAGCGAAGCTGTTTCCCGTACCATCGGTGAAACACGACCTCCTATCGCACTTGCATAAGTATCCAATACTTATATATATGAGAACTATGTCGTTGTGTCCTCACAACGCGCACAAGTGCAATACTAGCCTATTCCGCATTATCGATGTCCAGTCTCGATAATACTACGGCTAGGGATATTTAATGATTAATCCTTCGTGGACTGATACTGTCTCATACATCTCATCTAGGAACTAATCATAGGGACCTCTCTTCATTTATATATCTATGGTGATCTAATCACAAATGACGAGAGTGCAATTTCCTTGTTACATAGTTAATTTGCCACAGCAACACAATGTTCTGTGCAAATAGTGACGCTATGGGTCATATTATCCAACAATCTCCCACTTGGCACATAGCCAGTCACTCGAGTGTCCTACACCCGAACTATGTAAGGTTCGCTCAAATTGCTGAGGAAAGGTTTTCGTCAGCGGATTTGTTCGATTATCGTTTGACGCGATTATATGATCATCACATCGCCACGATGTATGATCCGAACGAATCAGATGATATAGAAGTATATATCTGGATCGTCGATGAGACTTTTAATTCCTTAGCTTGTGCTGACGCCTAGCTCAGCTGCTAACAGAACTATATCTAATCTAATTAGATTTATTTTTGATCCAAATGGCTTCTATTGCTGCCTCAGCTGCAACAATAATCCGCATTTGTTGTTTATTCGGCAACAGTTATCTTGCTTGGAAGATTTCCAGCTCACTGTCCCGGTGTTCAAACTTTATAGTACCGTAGTATTTAATCGTTTGGAAACTTGCTGCAGTGATCCCAGTCACTTCAAGTTCTCCTTCTCCATAGTAAAAGATAGCATCTTTAGTTCTCAGAGATACTAACAGATGTTCTTAACTTCAATCCAGTGACTATCACTTGGATTGACCCGATTGTGACTCCATATGCTCGAAGCGTATGAGACACCAATACAAGTACTTTTTAAATGTACAATTTCCCAGAGAGTGTTTAACAACTCCAAATCTATCCCAGTAGATTTTTATTCCTTGAATAAAGGTTGTTACTCCCCAGAATTCTACGGAGAATTTCTATTGAAAGAATATCTATGAAAGCCAAGCTTTCACCAATTGCTTTATGGGAATTTCACTGTCAGTGCGCTCTCCCACTAACCTCCTTATATACACAAGAATTATTTCGTTTTGAGTCAAATCATAAACCATTATGATTATTTCAAAACGACAGTTCCAAGAACCTTATGCTTGCATCAATCCAAACATGGATCGAATACCCGCAAACCTGGTTTGTCGGTTATACAAATCGTCAGGATGTTGTAAACATCCTCCAAAAGGTTTCCTTTTCAGGAAAGCGATTTTGATTTGTAACTTACATATTTCATAAATGAAATATACAGTTATCAACAAGCATCTTCAAAATGGATTTACCATGGCAACAGGTAAAAAGGTTGAACCGTTATTAACACAATGTTGATAACGATACCTTTCCGTCAAAACCTTAGTTTTGCACGTTGGTATGTTGCCTTCCATGTATGTCTTCCTTGAAGACATTTAATGTACCATAGGCACAATGCCTTGTGGTACAACAACTAGTATCCAAACATAGTTGTTATACATGGAATCCATTTCGGACTCATGGCACTTTGCCATAACAGGGAGTCAATACCTCGTATTACTTCCTCATAACGTAGTCGGATGGTACACCTCGTATTACCATGTGAACTTGTTGCCATGATTTCGTACAAAACGATGATGACCCTTGTGTATACAAGAAGGTTAATGGGAGAGCACTGACTTTTCTTTTATTGTCCTTTATGTCGATGACGTATTGCTTATAGGCAATGACATTCCCATGCTAACGTCGGTGAAAGCTTGGCTTTCATTAAAATTCTCCATGAAAGATCTGGGAGAAGCAGCCTTTATTCTGGGAATAAAGATCTACCGGGGATAGGATAGATCTAGAAAGCTGCTTGGACTCTCCCAGAGTACATATATTGACAAAGTGTTGAAGCGATTCAACATGGATCAATCCAAGAAGGGATTGATGCCAATGTCGCGTGGTATCCTTCTGTCTAAAGACATGTGTCCTAAGACTAAAGAAGAGAGAGATAACATGAGTCGGATACCGTTCGCCTCGGCAGTCGGATCGATCATGTATGCCATGATATGTACGCGACCTGATGTGTCATATGCTTTGAGCATGTGCAGTCGCTTTCAGGCTGATCCAAGTGAAGGTCGCTGGATGGCAGTTAAGAATATCCTTAAGTATCTTAGACGAAGTAAGGATGCTTTCTTAATTTATGGAGGTGGAGAACTTGAGGTGTCTGGGTACACCGATGCAAGTTTCCAAACCGACAAGGACGACTTCAAGTCGCAATCGGGGTACATTTTTTGTTTGAATAACGGAGCAGTGAGCTGGAAATCTTCCAAGCAGGATACTGTTGCCGATTCAACAACAGAAGCGGAGTATATTGCTGCGTCAGAAGCAGCAAAGGAGGCAGTTTGGATCTGAAAATTCCTAATCGGATTAGGAGTAGTTCCGTTAGCAGCTGAGCCCGTACCATTGTATTGTGACAATAACGGGGCTATAGCACAAGCTAAGGAACCAAGGTCTCATCAACGATCCAAGCATGTTCTTCGGCGTTACCATCTGATTCGGGAGATTATACATCGTGGCGATGTAAAAGTCGAGAAGGTCGCATCGGATGACAACATTGCAGATCCACTGACGAAGGCTGTTCTTCAGGATGTGTTTGAACGACATATACATAGTTCAGGTATTAGATGCTTGAGTGACTGGCTATAGGCCAAGTGGGAGATTGTTAGACATTATGACCCATAGCGTCACTGTTTTGTAAATGATATTGTATTATTGTACAAAATCAACTATGTGATAATGAAATTGCCTTTTGCCGTTTTGTAAAATTATTTACTTTGATATATAAATGGCAAAAGTCCATATGATTAGTTCCGTATTGAGATGATATGAGACAGTATCAATATAAAAGGTTTAATCATTAAATATCCCTACTCGGAGTATTATCGAGATCAGACATCGATAATGCGGAATAGACTAGTATTGCACTTGTGCGAGTTGTGATGGCACAACGGCATAGTTCTCATATATTTAAGTATTGGATACTTATGCAAGTGCGATAGGAGGTTGTGTTTTGCCGATGGTACGGAAAACAGCTTCGCTCTGGACAGACCCCGCGGATCCCATTGGTAGTATGTCTGCGTGTCTATGGGAGCCGCATCAGGGTAGGTGTATATGGTCTTAACCTGAGACTTTCATCGCTAGTACTTGCGACAATCGGTAAACTTTGGTTGTGGTGGTTCGGGGCTTTAACCGGTTCTGTGTACGCCTCTTCTGGGTTTATTGAGAATCGTAGTGTACTGGATGTGATGTCAAGATGGAAGTATCACTTCAGACATATGGAGATGATGATCACGCAGGATACAGAACTAGTACTCTATAAAAGGTTGCAACCGTCGGGACAATATGACCAGGTCAGGATTTTCCAATTTAAAGAGACTAGTTGTTTGATGTCCGATATATGTTTCGTACGGGGCAGACACATTTCCAGCCCCAGGCCTAACATGTGATCGTCCGATACTGGATCGATGTACGCGATACTACGGTATACTACGCTTGATAAAGATCTAATATTCCAGTAAGAATATTTCTGGAGAATTGGGTAGGCATGGCGCTTTGCTAGAAGCCAACCTTGTCTTGTAAATCGGTAAAAACGTAGTACGAGGTACGTACGTGTTTGGATTATCCAACGACCGTATTTACTGCCAACATATCCGGATCTCTCTGGGTCGTCTTTCCTGAAGATTCACCTATGATGTTTGATTCGAACTTTATTAATCTTGGATTAATTGCGGAGAAACTTTATCTTGGATAAAATGCCTTATTAGGAGAGAGAACGATTAATTTGGAATTAATCGATAAAATAATATATTCGATATATTAAACGAAATTAGATTTCGACGCGGAATTAAAATCGGATTTTAATTCGGGCAAACGAATTAATTTAGAATTAATTCGTTAGCGATCTGAATAGTAATTCCGCTAGTCGTAATTATTTAATTCTCGTCGCGACGGAAATTCGTTAATTCGGAATTAGCGAAATTGAGCCCGAAAGTGTTTGCGGACACATTCGTATTTTGAAACGAGTGGGACCCGCAAATCACATCGCGAAGTCTCATTACTTGACACGACTAGTTGATGGATGTATCTAGTCACCTTTATGGGATGATACATTGTCTCTATTCTCAATGTAAGTAGGTGAGGCCATTTAATGGATTTTTGGAGGGAAAACCTTTCACGGTTTTTGAAGGGTTTTTTAATAAAAAAATTCATTTTGGAAAATGATATCTCATCATTTCTTTTTCTTTTTCTTTCTCACGGTTTTTGAAACAAATAAAAAGAGAAAAAGAAAATTGAAAAAGGCACTCTTACTCTTCTTCTCCTTGCTCACGCCGTGAGCTTCAAACAAGGGCAGAAAATTGTTTTCATCTTCTCCATTTTTGCTAGCACAATGAGGGATCAAAGGAGGTGATAGGGAAACAACCTTGGAGCTTGGAATACAAGAAGACTTGAAGCTTCTCTCACTCTTTCTCTTGGCCGAAACTTCCACCTTGAAGACTCAAGGATTCTCTTCATCATTTTCGTCACAAGCTTTGTAAGTATGATTCCGCCATGCTTCAAGCTTTGCATGTATATAATGTGTATTTCTTTGGCTTATACTTTCTTTAGGACTAATTATAGAAACCTACACATCCTATATACCAAGAGACATAAAACAAAAACAAACATACACACCATATGCAGTGAAAATAAAAAAACGTACAATCATGCAGAAACATAAAACACATGCACACACACCTGCAATGGGAAAACATGAATGCAATAACTAAGAATAAGTACATTGAAGTGGACTCTCATCATGCCTTTTAGGATAAAGGCCTTCAGAAATTGATGGGAAGTCATCTCGCTTCCTCACCCAAACTTTCTTAGGATTCTCCTTTACTTGAGAACTCCTAGTTAGCAGTACAAGTTTCTCACTAATGCGTTGAGTCTGTTTAGCTAGTGCAGAAACTTGAAAAGCTAGATTTGAAGTATCAAACCAAGTCGAAACACTATTAGGCCTTTTCTTTTATTTGTGAAACATGAAGCACTTTGGCCTAATATGTCCTGACTTGCCACAAAGATGGCAAACATGTACAAATCTCATAAAAGAGTGATGTTTACCCATCACACCTCTAGATCGAGATTATATCATAGGACAATGAATAATATGATGTAACACATGACTATAATCAACAGGTTTCTTACCTAAGTCACGTGGACGAGTTAGTTTAAACATATCCAAACTTGGAATGAGCTATGACAAACATAATTTTAGAAGTTGACGCTTTGTCACAATAGGACTTAATGAAGCATAATCCTTTTTTCTCACAGAGAGGCATACAAATCCCCAAAATATAGTCTAACTTTTTAGTCCCACTAGAAAATAGAGAGAACTGTGTTCTAGCATTTTCAAGTTCAGCTCTTAAGAATTTGACCATATGAACTAATCATTTATTCATCTCCTGAAGCTCATCAATAACTAAAAGGCTTTGCTCAGCCTTGGCTTGAACTTCATTCTTATCTAGCTCAGTTTCCTTCAGCCTCTTACTGACCTCAATGTTTGTCTTCTTGATAGTGAGGCTCTCACTAAACAGTTCAGTATATGCTTCCCGAAGACCATCCTCATCTACAAAGTCATCATGAGATAATTTAGAACTACCATCCACATCACTGATGTTATTCTCTCTCTCACTTACCACTCTAGTAGTAAAAGTAATAAAATTTATTTTCTCCTTAGGCGACTCATCAGAAGTATAGCCACATTCTGAATCATTAAATGAGGCTGGCTTCTTACCTTTAGACTTTAGGTATGTTGAGCATTTAGACATAATATGTACATACCCTTCACATTCATGGCATTGGATAGCACGAGCTTTGCTACCCTTGTCCTATCTAGACTCCCTCTTACTATAACTACGCTCTCTAGGTTTTTCCTCCCTATCCCTATTAGAGATACAGTCATTCCTCTTCAATTTAAGAAATCCACTCCGGGTAGCTAGGCTATCAGCAAAAATCCACTTTACCGAGCAAACTTACAGTGATGGTATAAGACCTATGGCAGCAACTCCACCGACTCTAATACCTCTATACTATAATAACCCGAAGAACTCCTCAAGACCACACAAAGCAGCCTTCTTTATAACCTCTAAAGTATCTGAGTGGATAAACCCTGCGAACTCGTAATGCCAGAACTCTGACTGCCAATCTTCCTCCTTCAGAACTCTGAAGGCATAGAAAATTGGGTTAAAATTGTTATTTTTTGCTGATGGTTACCAAAAGAATACAGTGGAATTAATGAAGTCTTCTAGGTTGATTGTTAAGAAGGAAGAAACAAAGTATATGGTGGCTCTCAAAATAATGTTTCCTCCATTGGGTAAAGTGGCTAAGTGTTTTTTAAATAGATAGGGCAAAAATAGGTTTTTCCTTGTGCAAAACTGGCTTAAAATGCGTCTAAAATACTCTACCTCTAGATGTTAGAATACTCAGACGAACGCAACACGAACGCACGTCACAAACTGATAATTTAAAACACTTGTAACTTTCTTATCCATTGACCAAATCATGCATTCTTTATAAGTACGCGATCATCTTCGAGTATACTTTCTAATGACACTGACCTCATGTCAGTTAAAGCTCTAAATATTTTGGAATGTCTGAACGTCGGTATGATATCTCCATATGAAGTTGTCCAAATACTTGTCCAATTTCTCTGAGATCTTCAACCATCATTATAACTCAATTGACCTTATTTTGTTACGAAAGTTGCCAACACACTGCCAACACACATGGAACTAATAGTAGTAGTAGTAATAATAATAATAATAATAATAATAATAATACTAATAATAATAATAATAACAACAACAACAACAACAACAATAACAACAACAACAACAACAACAACAACACAACAATAAGAACAACAATAACAATAACAATAAAAACTAAGTATCTCCCAAAATACAAATTATTTTAAGAAAATTACATATTATAAGCTTTCACATAAGTATTATGATCAATTTGTTTCATTGAAAAATGGGCCAAAAATGACAATAATATTCATAAGTCACCGATAAATCATTTTTAAACATTCATATATCCTTAATTGAACTCTAAAACCTAATTTGTTAAATGCTACATATAACTCACATTCATACCAAAATTTTTTTATTAAGGGATCTGAATAAAATTAGGAGTTTTAGAAGGTAAAAAATAGTGCCAAAATTATTATGTCGCACATAATACAAACCTGAAAAATGTGAATGTGCTCATAAAAATTATGAATACTCTTGTTAAAAAATATAACCGTCCTTATAAAAAATATTACTGTATTTATAAAAAATTGATTACCATTATAAAATTATTATTGTTTTTACCAAAAAATATGAATGTCATTCCAAAAATGTGGATTATCCTTGCAAAAAAATTTGACTTTCCAAAAAAATATGATTATCCAATATGACTGTACTTATAAAAATGTGATTGTTCTTACGAAAATTATGAATGTCTTTATAAGAAAAATGTCCAACCATTGTAAAAAAAAAACAAAAAAATTAATTGTTAACAAAGAATTTTCACTGTTCACACATGAGCAACATTTTCTAAAAAAAATGTCTAAAAAATTAATGTTGGAATTAAGATGGGCAAACAATGATATAAATTTGAATAAACTAAGTTATGATTAATGTTTCGACTAATTATGAAGAATCCAAAAATATTTAGACTAATTAAAGAACTATTTAGGTGTTTATCCTAAATTGGGATAACTAATGTTGGTAACGACTTTTTAATAATTTTTAATTATGAATTAATTTATTTATTATACATTTAATTTGTAATAATATAGCTTGAAGTTGAAATTAGGCTAATGAATTGTGTATGAATGCTTTGTAAGCATAAACACAATATACTTTTGATTGGGTCAAAATATTTATGTTGAACATAAACATAAAATTAGAGTTTGGAACTCTAGATGAAAACTTGGAGCTATAACTTGTTAGACAATTATGACCCATAGCGTCACTATTTGTAAAAGACATTGTGGTTTTTGTACAAATTAATTATGTAGCAATGGAAATTACATTTTATCATTTTGTAATTTGATTACTTAAATATATTAATGATAAAAGTCCCTATGATTAGTTCCGGATTATAAGATATGAGACATTATCAATCCATAAAGGCTTAATCATTAAATATCCCTAGTCGTAGTATTATCGAGACTGGACATCGATAATATAGAATAGACTAGTATTGTACTTGTGCGTGTTATGGAAGCGTAACAACATAGTTCTCATATATTTAAGTATTGGATACTTATGCAAGTGTGATATGAGGTTTTGTTTACCGATGGTACGGAAATAGCTTCGCTCTGGATAGACCCCGCAAAATCCCATTGGTAGTATGACTATGTGTCTATGGGAATCCGCATCAGGGTAGGTGTATTTGGTCTTAACCCGAGACTTGCATCGCTAGTACTTGCGACAATCAATATGCTTTGGTTTTGGTCGTCCAGGACTTTAACAGGTTCTGTGTACGCCTCTTCTGGGTTTATTGAGAATCGTAGTGTATTGGGTGTGATGTCAAGATGGAAGTATCACTTCAGTCATATGGAGATGATGATCATGCATGGATACAAAACTGATACTCTAAATGGTTGCAACCATCGGGATAATATGACATGGTCATGATTATCCGATTAAAGAGACTAGTTGCTTGTAGTCCGATATATGCTTCATACGGGGCAGACACTATTCCAACCCCAGGCCTTGCATGTGACATCCGATTCTAGATCGCAATACGCAATACTACGTATACTACGCCTGACAAAGATGATATATTCCATTAAGAATATTTCTGGAGAATTGGGTAGGCACGATGCTTTGCTAGAAGCCAACCATGTCTCGTAAATCAGTAAAAACATAGTACGAGGTACGTACGTGTTCGGATAGTCCGACGACCGGATTTACTGCCAACATATCCAGGGATCTCATGGGTCGCTTCCCGAAGATTCACCGACGACGTATGATTCAAACATAATTAATCTGGGATTAATTACGGAGAGATTTTATCTAGGATAAAATACTATTTGAAGAGAGAGAACGATTAATTTGGAATTAATCGATAAAATTATATATTCGATATATTAAACGAAATTAGATTTCGACGCGGAATTAAAATTGGATTTTAATTCGGGCTAACGAATTGATTTAGAATTAATTAGCAAGCGATGTGAATAGTAATTTTGCTAGGCATAATTATTTAATTAAATTTGATTTAATTACGTCGCAACGGAAAGTTCGTTAATTCGGAATTAACAAACCCGAGCCCGGATTGTGTTTACGGGCCCGCTCGTATTTTGAATTAAAGTGGGGCCCACAAGTCATATCTTACGTCACATAGCTTGTCACTTTAGTGATGTAAGTCATGTTACATTTTTGTGATTGACAACCAGTCATAATTCATTATGGTGGTAGATGGAGGCATTGAATGC
The DNA here is from genome assembly GCA_019454045.1 of Zanthoxylum bungeanum. Classification (NCBI taxonomy): domain Eukaryota; kingdom Viridiplantae; phylum Streptophyta; class Magnoliopsida; order Sapindales; family Rutaceae; genus Zanthoxylum; species Zanthoxylum bungeanum. The sequence continues at coordinate 49,706 of SKCR01050390.1, forward strand.
CATTTTCCCTCCAATTTTGCTTTATGCTTTTTGGAAAAGTATATACCAAAATTGGTGAGAGTTTTTGGTTAATGTTTTTTGGAAAACTAAACAAACAAATTGAAAACATCTCTCTCTCTCTCCCAAACACAAGAATCATGAGCTTCACAAGGTGAAAAGGAAATTTTGTAGCAATTTTTCCTAAGCTAGCACTTGAAGGAATTCCTACAAAGGTGATAGGGAAACTCCTCCCTTGAGCTTCGAATCAAGATCAAAGCTTGGAGCTTGGATTCAACTTTCAAAAGTGGAAGCTTGGAGACTTCTCAAAGGAAAATGTTTTTGATATCAACACTTCCAAAATCCGTTATTTGTAAGTATGATTTCGCCATACTTCTTTATGTATTCACTTTATTTCATTGCTTTATATGATCTTGGATTGTCTTAGAGACCGACATAACTACCATTCTAGAATCACTTCACTACCATTGAGTGACCTAGAATTTTTAATGAGTCACTTCATTGTGGGATTCTATTTTGGTTTTTGTTTTGATTCAATGAAATACATATATATATTTAGATTATATATATATATATATATATATATATATATATTTTTTTTTTTGTATAACATTTGTTATGGTTGGTTTTGAAATTAAAATTATTTTGGGTGTTTTTTAAAAAGTGTTTAAGGTTTAAAAAAATGAACACATCACAATGGCTCATACGATGCACAATGGCTGCTACGTTACAGACCAGCATACGGCGCTGCAACGCGGCATGCGCAAGCAGCTTACTTGTGCAAGTAAGCTACGCATGTAGCATGCACAAGCGGCATAAGCTTTCGCATGCGCGCACTAGATGCGCACCACGCACCCTGATTTTCTCTCATTTGGGTTTTTCTAGGCTCCGATTCATCCCCGATTTTTCCTATACACTCGTAATGGAATATAGTATTCCATTAAAATATTTAAGAATATACCCATGCTCAATTACCATTAATTAGACCAATTTCCACAGCGCGAGGTACTGATCTGACCCTAAGGGTCCCACAACCGCCCCGACAATAGTTGCATAACTGTCATAGTGCAAGAAGATTGTTGGCATTGGTTGTGGCCACAACTCTATATCAACCTTTATTTTTTCAGTTGTTCTGCCTATTTGGCTGCAGATGCTAAAGCAATAAACTCAGACTCCATTGTAGAGTTAGTTGCACAAGTATATTTTTAGAAGCTCATGAGATAGGTCCCCCAACTAGAGTGAAAATCCAGCCAGACGTTGACTTCTTATAATTAATACTAGTTATCCAACTACCATCACAAAATCCTTCCAATACCGAAGGATATTTATTGTAAAACAACACATAGATCTTTATCATTTTAAGGTAACTAATGACTCTTCCTATTACTTTCTAGTGAACATTACTAGGATTGTGTGTATATCTTGACTATTTACAAATAGAAAAGGCAATATCAGGCCTAATGCAATGTGTTGCATACATTAAATTTCCAATTGCACTAGTATATTCTAGTTGACTTATTGATCTTCCAGAATTTTCAACCAGCTTATTAGAAACATCAAATGGATTATTAAATTCCTTAATACGAAATGACTAAACTTGGAAAGAACCTTGTCAATATAGTGAGATTGACACAAGGAAAAACCCCCCACTATATGTTTCAATTTTGATACCTAAGATAGTATTAACTTCTCCCAAATCCTTCATTTTAAATTGAGAAGATAAATACTTCTAAGTATCATTTATGCCTTACATATTAGTTCCTATAATTAGCATGTCATCAACATAAAGACATATCACACCATAATCATTTGTGACTTAAGAGTAAATACATTTATCAGCTCCGTTATGTATAAAATCATTTGACAATATGGAACTATCAAATTTTTCATGCCAATGCTTAGGAGATTGCTTTAATCCTTATAATGACTTAACCGATTTGTAAGATTTCTTCTCATTTCCAGGAAGTACAAATCCTTCAGGTTGCTCCATATAGACTTCCTCATCAAGATCATCATTTAGGAATGTTGTTTTAACGTCCATTTGATGGACATATAAAATATAAATTGATGCTAATGCAAACAACACCCGAATTGAGGTGATCATGGCAACATGAGTATATGTATCAAAATAATCTACTACTTCATTTTATATAAAACCTTTAGCAACTAGTCTTACTTTGAAGGTTTTTAGAGATTGTATTTCCTCTTAAACAACCATTTCCATCCGATGGGTTTAGAATTAGGCAGTAAATATGCTAATACCCATTACCATTAGATAGAAGAGAATCCATTCCATCATTTATTACTTCTTTCCAAAAAATTGAATCTCTTGAAGCCATTGTCTCACTATAAGATTTAGGATCCTCTTCTAAATTTAACACAATGGGTATTTTATTTAATGTCCCATCTCTACTTCCTTAAAGTAGAAAGATGCTTGAGAATCAATCAAATCAGAATCTAATTTTTTTTTCCTTTTCTAACTCTCGGACTTCTCCTAAGTTTAATACGAGATTCACTTGCATTTCTTTTATTTTTTATTTTTAAAGAAGAGTTAGGATCCAAGCCAGTATCCAGAGTTACAATAGTATCATCGCGAGTTAATATATCATAATCATTGGTCTTTGTAAGATTACCTTGAGTTACAGTTCGACTAAATATTTCTGCATTAATATGTGAAGTCTTTGAATCACCAATAAATTTAGATTCCAAGAACTCAACATCTTTAGAATCTATAATTACATTAAACTCAATGTCTAATAATCTATATGCCTTTGAGTTCTCAGCATAACCCACAAAAATACTTTTAATTCATCTTGGTCTTAATTTGTTTTGTTTAGAATCAAGAACTCTATAATAGGCTAAGCAGCCCCATATCCTTAAGAAATTTATGTTAAGCTTTCTTCCTTTCCATATTTCATATTGCGAACCTTAAATTCTTATAAGGTATTATGTTATGCATAAAGTAAGTTGTTAATAAGGTTTATCCCCATAGATTCATTGGTAATTTAGCATGCAGCAACATAACATTTATCATATCCACCAACGTTCTATTTTTTCCTTCAGCTAGACCATTCTAGTGTGGGGTATAAGGTGCACTTGCTTGGTGAATCAAACCATTTTCTTCATAAAAAACATAAAATTCATTGGAAAAGTATTTGCCTCATTGATCACTTCGTAGGATTTTAATTTTCTTTTCCAATTGATTTTCAACCAATATTTTGTAACCCTTAAACATATCAAATGTTTGATCTTTTGTTCTCAGTAAAAAATATATGTGAATCTAGAATGATCATCAATGAATGTAATGAAATATTTATTACCACCTTTAGTTAAAGGATCATTTAATTCACAAATATCAGAATGCACAAGTTCTAGTAATTATGTTGTTCTTTCATTACTTGAAAATAGTTTCTTAGTCATCTTAGCTTGTATACATATTTCGCATTTTCCATCATGTTTAGTAATAGTATGAATCAGCCAATGATTATGTAGGAAATCGATTACCCGTGCGGTGGAAGCGACTTCAAGCACTGGGAACGACCTTGAATTTTTTTTATGTCATTCCACTTTTAAGCAGAATCTAGATAAAATCTTATTCACTTGTTTATTTTTTTTTAATTTTTAATAAACAGTCATAATTTTACTGTTCATGCTACAGTGCTTGTGGTCACTATTCACTATTACAGTCGTACTACAGTGCGCGTGATTACTGTTCACTATTATAATACTCATGATTACTATTTATTTCTATAGTACTTGCGTTTACTATCATTGCTAATGTACCATAAATTATGATCACTATGATAAATCTTTTGCAATGGTTAGGAATATTTTCTTAACTTTCGAAACAGCCTAAAGACAATCCCGAATCAGCCTCGAAGAAGAATGAGAAGATGGTTTCATCGACACCACTCGGCCTTGCGTGCTATTCTCGTTACCAACAAATTAGAGTGTGGACTTCACTCACAATCTTTATGTAGTGACTCGAATTTCATAGCTCAACTAAAGTTGTAACTTGGTGACTTAGATAAATTTTTCTCCAAACATTAGTGAAAATGTTAGAGACGACTTAGTGGGGCCAACTCTAAAGTTAAAGCCTAATTAGTATTGGAATGGCATGTAGGCCCTAATAATAAATTAAAAGAAGTTTAGAACAACTTGTAAGCCCAATCTTAATCCCTAAATTTCTAGAAAAGTCCATTTATTTCATGAACCATTTAAGAAAGAGTGAGAAATAAAAATTAATCATTTTCCCCCTTTGGCCGAAAAACACATAGGATGCACAAGTGAAGAATTTTCATTTTCTCTTGCAGATTTCCAAGACAACCTAGAGCAATCCATCAAAAATCAAGTATTGGAAAGAGAAATTGAAGCTTTATGACTCTATTAGTGAAGAAGAAAATCAATACAAGGTAAGGAAATCTTGACCCAAATTTTAAAAGGTTGATTTTTGATGATTTGATGATTAAGAGATGTTGTCGGCTTGTGGTTCGATGTTGTGTATATGTTTATTGTATTAAGAAAGTAAAGTTTTTAAGAAACCCCCAATTCGTAAAACCATAGAGATTGAAATAAGTAGGAGTTATGAGACTTTATATTGTGATGATGGAAGAAGGTTAGATTGTTGGAAACGCTTTCCTCGCGCAGCGGAAACGTCTTAGGCACACGGATCGACCTTACCCATCCTTTGCCCGAATGGATCCAGCTACTATATTGAGATTTTGTTTCTATTTCGGACATGATTTCATCCCCGAAATGCCCCCGAAATAGTCCCCGAACAGTCCTTGAACTGCAGTTAAATAATGGACTATTTTGGACCCGTTACGCACCCGAACTGCACCCAAATCAACCCCTGATATTCATGACCAGCAAGGATATTTCAGGTCTGGTTTTTCACTCAAAAAAAAGTCCCAAAACAGCCCCAAAATGTCCCCAAGTGTTTCCCAAAATTTCAAATTAAAACAAACCAAACGCAACCCTGAAACCCCTTACAATGTGCGGCAATAAGGCTAGTCACACCTCACTGCCGTCGATCAATAAAAGAAGGAGAAGATGAATATGATTCAACACCACGAGGTCTTCCGTGCTATGACTCGTAACCAACGGAAAGTAGTGTGGGCTACACTCACAATATAAATCCCTAAACGATTTAGAGATTTTTATCACACTTAATATTTTATCTTTCTTCTTATGTTCTTCAATGGAGTTTCTCAACTTTTGAGAGAATGGTGAAGAAGTAGAGAGTGGCTAGGGTTGCAATGAGAGGCTTAGGAAAACAAAAATCATATTTTTCTTCTTATACTTAGGGTTTAATTTTTACAAAATAAAACAAACCCTAAGCCTTCCCCTTTCACTAGAATTCGGCCAAGGCACCAAAATAATTAGTTTTGTAACTTCCAATATTAACATTCCATAAAGCTAATATTTGTTACAAAAATAAATATTTAATTAACCTTTTGAAAGTCATAACTTCCAAAATAATACCAAGGATTATTTTTTTCCAAAACAAACAAATCCCTTCCATTTTCCTTGAAGAATTCGGCCACTATAGAAAAAAATAATAAATTTTATAAAATCAATGTTTAATTTCCATAATAGAAAATATGTTACAAAATAAAAGGATTAATTGTCAATGAAAGAGATGTAACATCCAAATAAAGTCCAAGGGTTTCCAAAAAGCCAAAATTTGGAATTTACACAATTAACCTTTTTTATTTAATTATATCATATACAATTAAATGCCAAGTGTTTAATTATCATATAATTATTAAAACTATATATTAAATTTTAATATATTGTTCTAAGTGTGACAAATAATATTAGTAATTATATTAATAAGATTTATACATATGTGATTATATAATTGGACTATCCAATTATACTAAATCCGCTATAGTAAATCGAGCTACCATGGGGACCAAATGGACCAACGGTTCCGAGCTCCAATAATCTCGAAATATTAATTAAGCTCTTAATTAGATATTTCGAATTATTAACTCCGGGTTATTCCACTACAAGTTGATGGACACGGATGACTCTCTTGGAGAGCTGTTATCCATCTTAAAGGAGTTTGAAAAAGAACTCCAAAAAGGGGGCAAGCGCGAGGCGCACTATGCATCGACCTCTCAGAGGCCAAGGGCTGGGCCCAAAGCTACTGGAGGGGTGAGGAAGAAGAAACATAAGAAAAAGGGTAAAGGCAAGTTGACAAAAGCTTCTGGGAAGCCAAGGGACAAGTCTCAAGATGTCTGCCTCAACTGCGGCAAGAAGGGTCACTAGAAACGTGACTGCCGAATGGGCAAGGGACACAGGGAGAATATCAAGGCAGGCAAAGCACTAGCCTCTGGTATGTTTGTTATTGAGATAAATATGACTACTTCTAGTTTTAAAAATTGGATTTTTGATTCTGGTTGTGCTGCTCATATATGTACTGATTTGCAGGATCTGCAGAATAGCAGGATGCTGGCTTCAGGGGAGATTGATCTACGAGTCGGAAACGGAACTCCAGTTGCTGTTTTGGCTGTAGGGACTTTTGTTTTGGAATTGCCCTCGGGGCATGTGCTTAAACTTTTGAACTGTTATTATATACCTAGTTTGACTAGGAATATCATATCTGTATCTTTGTTAACCCAGCATGGGTACACTTTTGTATTTAGAAACACTGGGTGTTATTTATATAAAATGATGCAGAAATTTGCACTGCTGTTGCAAATAATGGCCTTTATATTTTGAATATAAATGAATCTCCTAAACATAAAGTAACAAACAAAAGGCTCAAAAAGAGTAATCTAAAAGATGAAGCTTACATGTGGCATTGTCGTCTAGGACACATTAACAAGACTCGCATATCCACACTTTCGAAGAGTGGGTACTTGGACGGATTTGATCTTAATTCATATGATGTCTGCGAATCTTGTCTTTTAGGCAAAATGCCTAAATCACCTTTTAGTGGTAAAGGTGAACGTGCCAGAGAACTGTTAGCCCTCGTTCATAGCGACGTATGTGGGCCCATGTCTAGCCAGGCTAGAGTTGGATATCATTACTTCGTAACCTTTACGGATGATGCATCTCGTTATGGTTATGTGTATCTAATGAGACACAAGTGGGAAACTTTTGAGAAATTCAAAGAGTTTCGACACGAAGTAGAAAAACAAACAGGCAAGAGTATTAAGACATTGCGGTCTGACCGTGGTGGCGAATACTTAAGTTATGAGTTTCAAGATTACTTGAAAGAAAATGGTATTCTTTCACAGTGGACTCCTCCTGGAACACCGCAATTAAACGGTGTGTCTGAATGGAGAAACCGTACCTTGTTAGACATGGTAAGGTCCATGATGAGTCGCACTGAGCTACCTATATCCTTCTGGGGATACGCATTAAACAGTGCAGTACTTATTTTGAATAAGGTTCCGTCAAAGTCTGTTGAACAGACTCCATATGAGATATGGACCGGGAGGAAACCAGGTTTCTCTTTCCTGAAGATTTGGGGATGCTGGGCATATGTTAAACGTTTGGAAGGTACCAAACTAGAACCCAAATCAGATAAATGCCTTTTCGTGGGATATCCTAAGGAAACCAAAGGATATTACTTCTATCACCCACAAGAGAACAAAGTATTTATTGCTCTACATGCATTTTTCCTTGAGAAGGAATTCCTAGATGCAGTGGTAAGTGGGAGGAAAGTGGAGCTCGATGAAAATCGTAGTGATACTGTTCCTGGCAATGAATCAACGACGGAACATAAACAGACCATCCAGGATGAGTCTGTACCACAATCTTCATATACACAAGGACTGCGTAGGTCGGAGAGAGTCAGGACGATACCTGAGAGGTATGGATTCCTGATCTCGCCTCATGTAGATATTAATCTTATTGAGGATAATGAACCGACTACGTGTGAGGAAGCAATACAGAATATTGATTCCGCTTTATGGCAAGAAGCCATGAAGTCCGAGATGGATTCCATGTACGCCAACCAAGTTTGGACACTGGTTGATGCACCAGAAGACGTAATGCCTATTGGATGCAGATGGATCTTCAAGAAGAAGACCGACATGGATGGCAACGTTCAAACGTACAAAGCTAGGCTTGTAGCAAAGGGGTATCGTCAACAATATGGTATTGATTATGACGAAACTTTCTCACCCGTTGCCATGATTAAATCCATTCGGATAATGCTTGCAATAGCTGCATATTTCGATTACGAGATATGGCAGATGGACGTTAAAACTGCTTTCCTTAACGGAAACCTTTTGGAGGATGTTTATATGCAACAACCTGACGGTTTTATCGTACCTAGACTTGCAAACAAGGTTTGTAAGTTAAATCGATCCATTTATGGATTGAAGCAAGCATCACGGTCATAGAATCAGCGTTTTGATGAGATCATAAAAGAATATGATTTCGTACAAAACGATGATGACCCTTGTGTATACAAGAAGGTTAATGGGAGAGCACTGACTTTTATTGTCCTTTATGTCAATGACGTATTGCTTATAGGCAATGACATTCCCATGCTAACGTCGGTGAAAGCTTGGCTTTCATTAAAATTCTCCATGAAAGATCTGGGAGAAGCAGCCTTTATTCTGGGAATAAAGATCTACCGGGATAGATCTAGAAAGCTGCTTGGACTCTCCCAGAGTACATATATTGACAAAGTGTTGAAGCGATTCAACATGGATCAATCCAAGAA
>SKCR01050391.1:0-39116 GCA_019454045.1 Zanthoxylum bungeanum
TTATACTTTATTTTAAGAACCATTTGTTCTTAACAGCTTTATGTCCTTTGGGTAGATCAACCAATTCCCAAACTTGGTTGGACCTCATTGACTCCATCTCTTCTTCCATTGCTTTCATCCATTTTTCCTTAGCAGGACACTGAAGAGCCTCTCTTATGTTTCTAGGTTCTTCATCATCTTGAGGTAGAATCATAAAGGTTTCTCCTTCGATATCGAAACGACGTCGATGAATGCCTATACGATTACTACGTCGCAATTAGGATTCTAGTGGTGGAACTGATTCCTCACTTTCGATATTATTCCCATTTGGATCGTGCACATTGCTCCCACTAGGATTATGTGCATCACTCCCACTCGGATCACGTAAATGAGACTCGTGTGAAACTAATTCATCATTTTGAGATTCATGTGAAACAGATTCATCATGTTTTCTCAAATTTCTCTCATCACTCCCACTTGAATTAGGTAAACCCGAGTGTTCACCAATCATGTGATCCATGTGATCTTGAGTTTCATATAGAGATAAATCTTGACCTATATCTCCCTGCTTAGGAAAATCATTTTCTAAAAATGTGATATCTCGTGATTCAAATTCTGTCATGCCTCCACTTTCATGTTCACCTATGCAAACATAACCTTTTGATTGTTCAGAATATCTTATGAAGATACTCTTTTTTCCTCTTGGGCCTAACTTTCCATGTTCGTGAGAACGCACATGAACATAAGCCGCACAACCCCAAGGTTTTAGAAAGTGAATATCTGGTTTACGACCTGTCCATAACTCATATGGTGTGGTGGACACAGATTTAGATGGCACTCGGTTAAGTACATATGTGGCAGTTAATAATGCATCACCCCAATAGGTTATAGGCAAATTTGCTTGTGCCATCATAGACCTAACCATCTCAAGAAAAGTTCTCTATTTCTTCTTTCCGCAACACCATTTTTGAGGAGTAGCATGAGTAGTCAACTGACGACTAATTCCTTTTTCATCACATAATTCTCTGAACTGATCATATAAGTACTCACGACCACGGTCAGTGCGTAGTGCTTTAATTTTCTTGTCCAATTGATTTTCTGTCAAATTCATAAATTTCTTGAAACATTCTAATGCTTCGGATTTATGAGCAATCAAATAGACATAACCAAAGCGATAAAATCATCTATAAATGTGATGGAAATAAGATGCTCCATGCCTTGCCCTGACATTCATTGGACCACAGATATCTGAATGAATTAATTGTAATGGAAATTCTGCTCTAGTCCATTTTCCAAATGGTTTTCTCGCAGTTTTTCCTGCCAAACAATATTCACAGGTTGACAATTCTACCTTCTCAATTTTTCCCAGAAAGCCTTCTTGGCTAATCTGTTCATTCTTTGTTGGCCAATGTGGCCAAGTCTAGCATGCAACACAATTACATCACCATCATTATTGACAGTTGAAGTAACAAACGAAAAACTGAAATTGTGATTGAAACACTCAACATTCAATACAATAAAACCATCAAGAAAATAACCAGAACCATAGTGTATTGTACCTAAGTACAAATCAACACCAAATTTATGGAAGTTCAAATTGAAACCTAAATTAACCAAAACCAACACAGATACTAAATTTCGACGAATTTGTGGAGCAAACAATACATCATGTAGTAGTAAAGTTTTCCACCATGCATGACTAACTTGCATGTTCCTATGCTTTGACTTCAACCCGTGAGTTGTTGCCAACAATATCCACTTCACCCCAGGTGAAATTCGCCGAAATTCCACGAAGGCATCTCTATCCTTCGCTACATGGTCTGTGGCTCCTGAGTCTACAGTCCACAAAAGATTAGATTCAGTTAGAAAGATTGAACTTGAAACACATATTTAATTTAAATATGCACTAAAGGTATTCACCTTTTTAGGCTCAGTGCAGTCACGAGCAAAATGACCTTTCTTACCACAGTTAAAACATTTAACCTTTGCCATGTTTTTTTTTTGGTAGGACGTTTTCCTTTCCCATGTTGATTGGTTTTGTTTCTTTTTTTCTAACTTAGAAGAATTTTGTTCTTTTCCGAACTGGAACCCACCACCATGAAATTTTCTTTTCTTTTTGAAACCCTCTGGTTTGCTAGTTTCTGTCATATACACTTCAGCATTTGACTTAGCAGCCGCAAGGCGGTCACTTTCTAATTCAAGGTGACGTTTGGCATCATCAAGGTTTTGATGCTCTCATTGTGGGTCAAATGCATTTTCATATACTCCCAGCTATTTGGAAGAGAACGAATGACCGCTTGGACTTTCTGTTCATCTGTAAGAACATGTCCAGCATCTCTGCCAGTTCAGTAATCATGTTTGACATTTGCCTCAAGTGTTTTGACATAGTGAACTCAAGACGTTTCTTGTATGTGTCAAACTTGATTGTCAGTGACCTGAGTTTGGTTATTGAGGTACTACCAAACTTTTCAGCTAGTGTGGACCACATGTCCTTAGCCATGTCATATTTCCTGAACTCTTTCATTAGGTCATTATCCATACTGCTCAGCAACGTAATGCGGGCAATGAAATTCTTTTTCTTCCAGGCCTCATAAGCCTCTCGGTCTCGCATGTGTTGGGCCGTAGTGCCCTGTTCAGGTTCATCCATGCTCATTTTCAAAGTTTCAAGAACCTCTTGTTCTTCTAGCACATATTGGATTTTCATGCTCCAAATTTCATAATTATCGCCATTCAGTTTCTCACCCTTGTTGAGTTCAGCAATAATGTTCTTTGTTGCGGAAGCCATATTAAAAACACAAAGTTTCTACAGACATTCATGCAAATGTTAATACTTTTATTTATTTTATCATGAAACGAATTATGTTTAATAAAATTCTTCAATGAGGTTGGAGTCAAAAGGCCACTATGTGTCCAATCATCATCCAATTACCCAATGTAAAAATATTATCAACATAATCAATCATGTAAAATCATTTTCTAAAAAATTACATAAATTCTTAGAACATCTTAATCATGCGACCATTGTACATGACAATCATTGATTTAATTACATAAATTCAAAATCAACATGAAACATTCATACATATAAATACAATAATTACATGCCATGAAGTAACAGATAATACACACATAAATATTAACATAGTTTTATCATAGAAAAACTAATAGCTAACACTTAAAACTTTTTCCGGTTCTAGTGTTCCAACGAATAAAAGTCTTTGGATAAGAATCCTCAAATTCTTTCGGTAACTGGTAATTGATCTTGGAAAACCATGGAAAACCTATTGCAAATTTCGGATCCTTGCAACGTTTCCGAGACATCAAGGGAAAAATGGTATTATTTGCCTTAAATTGAAGATACTCAATCGCTAACCTCTCAATGGCTATGTTGTATTGAACACGTAGTTCTTCTGTATGAGTTACTAATTTCCAAATATCAGTAAGCCTTTTTTGCCATATTTCCGGGAGAGTATTTCGTAGGTATCTCAGTCTGTTTGGTTGTCCTATCCAATTACCCTCCCATATAGATTCTTGTAACATGTTATTGAAGATAATTATATGCGAGATCATATCATCATCTTCTTTCATCCGATATTTATCCAAATCCAGCAACATGTCTTTCAATATTTCATTGTGGGCGGATGTCATAACTCTTTTTGCAGTTCTTTGTCTGATCGGCATGATTTTTCTGCAACAAATACAAAGAAAAATCAATATAATGAAACACGAAGTTACATTAACTAAAATAAACATCACAAATATATTCATTAACATAAACACAAAGTTTATATGATAAAACAAATTTATCATGGCCGATTAGTACAATATGCAAAAGGAATAGACATTTAATCATGACAGATCGGAATTACCAAAGCAAACCGATACATACATGACCAACACGGGCCAACACGGATGTTCACGCGCCATTCACGCGCCCCATGAATGGCTCACGCGCCTCCACGCGCCGGCCACGGGCTCCCACTCGCCCTCACGCGCCGACTAGCCTCGGTTTACTTCCACGCGCAGACGACATGTCGTCCGCTTGTTCTGTGGCCGTATGACATGTCGTTTTAATCTATACTACCAGCGACTTGTCGGTTGTTGACATGGTGATGGACGACATGTCGTCCGGTCGTGTCTGTTATATTCGTACGACTTGTCGTACAGGAAAAGCGGACGACTTGTCGTCCTCTTCTCTAAACACCAGATGACACAGTAGTACGTCTATTCTGGGAGTGTTTTCTTGGGTAAAAACAGATTCAACTAGCCAACTTCTAGGGTCCATATCTTTCTCAATTTTAATTCAAATTAAGCAAATGATATACCAAATTGAAGATCTCATGACGTAGTTTTCAAAACATATTTGAACATGCGATTATCAATTTTCTAAAGAGAGTTATTACGGCCCAAAGTTGGAAGAAAATTATTTTTGAAAAAACAAAAACCATAAACATTTTCAACATTTTTCATGCATGTTCATGCAATTTTTGTGTAATCCAACTAGAATACATGCATTTAAGCTATGATACCAATGTTATGAAACATAATCCCTAATATATTTACATGTTTGTCATCTTAGGATCTAACCATACATGTATTACTAGTCCTAGATTTATTTACATGCTAATTGAAATAAATCTATACTAACCACAACACAATTGCATACCTTTTATGCTTGTAGAGACCTCTTAATCAAACTTAATTGATTGCTTAACTCAATAAGCAAATGGTCTTATTTATAGGAGGGAAATCAAGTCACTATGTAATCACATGCATTGATTACTATTAATCACATTATTAGGATGCATGCATAATGACATTTTCTAACCCTTCCAAAAATGTTATCATCATGGGTGTACCATATGTTCCCCATTTAACATTTTACTAATTGTTGTTACTTAACAACTCTTGTTGTTACTTAATTATTTGATTAACAATTCTTGTTGTTTACTTAGTAATGAAATCATTACTAATTGTTGTTATTTAACAACACCACATAATTAACTTAATAATTTCCAACATGAAATTATTACTAATTGTTGTTATTTAACAACACCAAATAATTAACTTAATAATTTCCAAATGAAATTATTACTAATTGTTGTTATTTAACAACACCAAATAATTAACAACAATTAATTTCCAATATGTATGATAAAGGGTAATTTTTATTTATTTATATTTTTTCATTTTCAAGGAACATAGATTGATTACAAAATGATAAAATCTCATAAATATCTTATTGAATCACAACTGGTTTGATGGTGAGCTACTCAAATGAATTAAACTCTTAGTCGGGTAGCAGTGATATCATCAGAGTATGGACCATATGCAATAGCATATGGACCATTAACAAATCATTTTTTCAGGTTTAAATGGACAACAGCGACGCATATATAGGGGCATTGATGCTGTAACCATAACATCATAGGCTTAGCCACCCCCATGCTTTGGTCTTTTGTGGACCACCCATGATAGTGAATGGAAAGCAAAAAAATTACATACCATGCCCAAGTGAAGGCCTTTTCAAGACCTCCAAGCGTAAGGCTGTGGAGGCGTTGGACCGTTTGCCATCCACCAGTCAACAGTTATTATCGCAGCATTTAGTCCACTTCCTGCTATGAACTTGGAATCATCTTCAACTATGAATGTGCTCCTGATATGCATACCATAAAAATGAAATTTATGAACTTGTTAGTAATATAATATGCCCTTAGTTTCATGACTTCTGGAGCTTCCATTGGCCCGTAAGCAATGGTCATTACAGATACTGATGGATCATCATCATCATCACCACAGCTGGTGCCCCCTTCATTATCTGCTGTCACCAACTCCTCTATTTTCATGAAAATGTTTGTTAACGCCATTAACAACAAAAATAACTGGTGATATGTCTTTACTTTGTTGCCTTTGTATTAGAACATAATGTTCAACATATGTCAAATATAAATCACATGTAGGAAGATCCCATTAAGTGCTTTGATTGGAACACGACTCAGATCATTAGAGTTTCTGACAATCTCAATGTGTTTGATTCAGCTACTCTGTCAATACCATTCCCCATTGGTGTCAAGTCCAGTGAATTGTTTGTTAAAAACTGTAAAATTGAACTTGGTCTCATTGAAATAGCTGGAGTCAATATCTAGAAAGTTTGACAAATAAAGAGGGGCTGAATGTTCTTTGTCTTTATTATGTTCAAGTGTTGGGAGAATCTCAAATGGTTGGCCTTCATTCATTTGTTTGAAGGAAATGGAACGTTCTAATGATTATATATTGATAAAAATTGAGCTGGTGTTATTTTTCACAAGCCTAAATTGTGGGTGATCTTTGCATTAAAGAACTAATAATTAAATGAAATTAATGCTTATTATTTTATTTATCTCTTTGTATTCATTTTGCTTAAAGATAATAATCTAACACTAGTTAATTTAGTGGTGGACACTTTCTAATCTCATGTTTAAAATTGAAGGGTCCGAGTCTTTCTATGTGAAGTATTGTGGGGGTAATTTTCCTGCCCCGAAAGGTAATTGGCATTGACTTTCTTGCATGCTCTTATTTCATTAGGAAGCATATTTTGGACTGGATTGGTAACGCCTTTAAAGAATTTCCAATAATACTTTTTATATGGCTCACTATATATATCTAAAATCAATATCATTTTTAATTTAGGAGTCATGTCCGAGGATTTTCTTTAACAATCCTCATATATACTTCCAACATGTTATAAAATACTTTATTATATAGATAATGTAATGTCAATTGGTTGGTTATGCTGACTTAGTTAATGTGTATGTGTTGACAAAAGAAAAAATGCCACCCTGGAGCGAAATCGCCCTAGAACGAAAGAATAAAGGACGAAGGCAAAGGGGCGACGAAAGGAAGAGCGATCACTAGATTGGGAGAGAAGAAGAAACACATGACGACCGAAGCAGCGATTAGAACGAGAACACGTAATGCAGTTGATCCCACGACTACAGCAGTTAAGCAGTTTTCCCTCCACAATCAAGCAGTTGAGACGCACAGCTCAACGGGTTGAAGACACGATCCAACAGCTGCAGGAGAGGGAACCGGAACTGCCCAAGCGATTTACAAGCTTCACTATAAAAGCTCACTCGTACAGAGAGAAAAAAACCGATCAAATGAAGACTCAAACGAGCATTTTTTCTATCTTTTAGTTTTATAACTTTTAGAACTGTAATTTGTGTGCTTGCGCCCCTTGGAGGCTTATTCACTTAATCAAACACCCCTTGCTGGGACTTTGTCTCAGGAGGTTTGGACCTTACACGTTTCTCTTTCTTCTTCGCGCACAAAAATCGCGCAAACAGTTTTTTGGCGACCA
Source organism: Zanthoxylum bungeanum (assembly GCA_019454045.1). NCBI lineage: Eukaryota > Viridiplantae > Streptophyta > Magnoliopsida > Sapindales > Rutaceae > Zanthoxylum > Zanthoxylum bungeanum. Next base: position 7,319 of record SKCR01050391.1, read on the forward strand.
CAGTGGGAGAATTGGTGTAAGAAGTGGAGATGTCTCCGAAAAGAAACACTCAAACTGGCCCATGTACGGAGGAAGGAGGACTGGAGCAAACCAACCAGCCCCACGTTTCAGCCGTGGTGGGTCATTTCGAGGGTCTGGCAGCAGCTAGTCGATACGAACCTATGCGAGAATTCAGCCCTAATGCGGTTCGTGCATTGTTCAGTGAATTCACACAGGATGTTGTCGAACAGGTTAGGCTGCAAAATGCTCATGTCATAGATAAATTTTTCTCGACTAGCAATTCACATTATGAAAATATGGCCAAACACTTAAGCTCATTGAACGAATTGATGGCCAAATGTGTAAACGGGGGGACAGCCCTGCTGTGGAATACACATTCCCTTGCATCAAGCAGTCAGGAGGCTGGTCCGAGCAATGTTCCCCCCACAAGGAATCACGGTCCCTACGACTTCTAGGGGAGGAACAAATCTTGGGGACAATGGCCCATATTTAGGGCCAAATCTACACCAGGGGCCAAATATGGCACAACACGAGGTGATGTTGCCCCAAGGCATCCAGGTTTCTCAGGGACAAATCATGATTATGTCCCACTTGTGAGAGGACCACAACCACCCCCATAGCGATGCCATTTAATGGTAATGACATGTTAAGGGAACAAGTGACCGACATCCTCCAAAATCAATTTGGTCTGGGAGTACGGCCAATTCAGCCAAGGTATCAGAAGCCATATCCCGATTGGATCGACGTGGCATATCCGTGGCCTAGAAACTACAAAATACCAGATTTTTCCCTATTTACGGGGTCTGGGGAAGTTTCTACCATGGAACATATATGGCGATTTACCCTCCAGTGTGGAGAGGTCACGGATTTTCATAAGTTAAGATTATTTCACGGCTCACTGTCAGGAGTAGCTTTCTCCTGGTATGTCAGTCTGTCGGCCAACTCAGTAGAAAATTGGCAACAAATGGAACAGTTGTTCCATGCACAATTCTACAAAGCCGAATCCGAAGTGGCTTTGGCCAATCTGGCAAACCTGAGACAGTTACCAGGAGAGTGGGCCAAAAAATTCTTACGAAGTTTAAAGTTGCTCGAGGTCGATGTTACGTGCCTTTGTCAGAAAAAGAGTTCGTGAGAATTGCTCAAAGTTGCCTCAATTTCGACTTGAAAAAGAAATTTCAAGATCGTGAATTTTGGGACCTCCCCCAGCTCATCACCATCGTGGTGCGTTATGAACGATTACTAAGGGAGGAAGAGCAAATGAAAAATTCTAGCAAATGGACGTATTACAGGAGCATCGATTATGAAGTAGGTGAAATGGACATCGAATCGGCCGACTTGTGTTTGGCTGAATTGGTTAAGGGAAAGTCGTACGTCTGTAAAGCGTGGGCCGAACCCCAAGCCAAAGAAAAGAGCGATAAAATGAGTAGAAATTTCTCTTTTGATATCACAAAAGTTGATGCCATATTCGACCAGTTATATAAAGACAAACAGATTAGTTTGAGCGACCGCCATACGTTGCCAAGCGCCGAGCAAATCAGCGGTAAAAAATATTGTAAGTGGCATAATGCATGGTCCCATTCAACTAATGACTGTCTTGTTTTTCGGAATGTTTTACATGATGCTATAGAATCTGGACGAATAACGTTCGAGAAAAAGATGGCAGTGGACGACAACCCGTTTCCCAAGCCAGTAGAATTAAACATGATCAACTCGGATCTTACCAATTTGCCAAAATTCAAGTTGGTCCCAGATGAAGAACAAAATGGTTATCGTCCAAGCACTCTAGAAATGATTAAAGCACCCAAAAAACAGAAGGATCAGCAAAACCTTTGTGTACGGTGCCAGAACAGTATAGAGCGGATGATGAAGTTGGAAGACACTTGTGAAATGCCCGTAAAGAAAGAGCCAGTAGCATGGCAGCCACGGACCTTCGCACCAAGATTTTATGGCAAAAATTCAAACTTCGTCCAAAATGTGAGGACGTTTAGGCCGAAAATTCATCGGCCCAATATATGGCATTTGTATCGAAAGCCGCATTCGGAACGTCCAGGCAGGAACTATCCTCCTGTGGATGAAATGATGAGGGCGCAATTAAGGAGACACCAGAGAAATTATGGTCGTATGATGTGCCAACAAGGTGGGGTAAGAGCCACCACAGGCCGTAGTCCTCGTATCACGGAGAAACCATAAGCAGATAACAAGGAGAGTGACGGTAAAGAAGGGAAAATAACGAGCTGCGAGGAACGCACCAAGTTTGACAGACGAAAACGGGACAAAACAGGAAATGAAGAACCCCCTATCGTCATTCAGTTCGGCAGTATGCCACCGGTTGTGGCCAACCATTACTTGTTGTCCGGAGAATTCAAGGGGGAAAATAGTGGGGAAGCTGGAACAAGCGAAGATGTCTATGAGGGTGAATAGGCAGTGCTCTCGATAACAGATAGGGAAGCTTCAGACGAGGAAATGACCGACATAGAAGAAGAGATAGACATCAGGACCGAAGCACGAAGAATGGGGATGTCACAGAATCGGCTTCTCAAAGAATTGTACGAGGCCGGCAACCCTGCAGTCGGATCATTAGGAGAGGACTTGGGACGATCTTCATACCTCGTCCTATATGGGACGCCCAAAATAAGACGGACCGTCACCAGGGCAGAAAAGCGAAGATTGGCTGTCAATAATGTCTCGCACAATGCACCAGTCACGTTACCACCTTCTGGATGGGATACGAGAGGATAAATACCTCGGGCCAGTGACGAGAGTGAGCAGATAGGCCTATCAGGGAAGGTAATATTCCCAAAGCCACCACTACAAATGACAAAGCACCTGCGGCCGTTGTATGTAAAAGCGAAGGCTAATAAGATACCTATCACCAAGGTATTGATTGACAATGGGGCAGCCATTAATGCAATTTCGGTTAGGATACTGGGGCATTTAGCGAAGTCAGAGGATGACCTCATCCATACGGGAGTGGTGCTAATAAGTTTCAATGGAGGAGTGATGAGTGGTAATTACATCACTTATTCCCACTCATTTAGCCTAATGTTTTGTATTGTTTCTCGAGTTTTATGAACGTTTTGATGTGTTTTGTTGTTATTTTGCAGATAAATAAAGTTTGGAAAGCATTGGAGGCAATTTGGGACAAAAATACGTCAACAGGGATATTTTCGTCTTTTACGCGTCGCGACGCCCAGCATGCGCCGGACTTGCTAACTTGCGCCTTGTGCCACGTGTCGAAATCTGATTGGTCAAAACTTGCTAACGTGCGCTGATCATGCTAACGTGCGCCGTGACACGTGTCACCATCACAACGGTTATGCTAACGTGCGCTCGCCGCCACGTGTTAACATCTGATTGGACCAAACCAAGCGCGTGCCACGTGTCGTCTCACCAGTGGACCGAATTATTCACGAATCAGGTTCCGCCACGTGTCAAGCTGCTATTGGACCGAAATTCCCACCTATCAGCGCCTGCCACGTGTCGTCCTGATATTCGACCGTATCGCCAGCCAACCACAGCGTGACACGTGACTCAATTATTGCTGCCGACAGACGCGTGGTCAAACCCGCGTGGACTCCGCGTGAACTGTTTCCAACGTCGCGACGCTAGTGCATTTTCAGCGTCGCGACCCTGGAGCAAAATATGTCTATAAAAGGAGGCCGCCATATTCATTTTTCTTCATGCTCTCCTTGGGAAATTCTCCCTGATTTTATAGGAAGCATCTATTTTTGTATATATAAATAATATTTTTAATTTATGTCTTTTAATTTTCAGTAATAGTAGTTCTCTTCTTCTATCTTTCTTTAATGTTTAGTAGTTAATTCACCGCTGGGGATAAGGTGAAGCTTTTATTATTTTAAATTAGATTAATCTCCCTTAAATATAATATGGAAATTATAATTCAAAATATAAAAGATTACCGCCTTAATGGCTAGTTTTATTTAATTGACATAATGTGGCACCGCCTATATGGCTGGTCTTTAGGTGACAGGTAATTATCGCCTATATGGCTGGTTTATGTTCAATTACTATTACCGCCTTTATGGCTGGTCGGACTTAATTTGACTTAATAAGGAATACCGCCTTTATGGCTGGTCGGTAATATCATGTTTAATTTCTGTATTATATTAAGGGAGATATCTAAATTATAAATAGTAAAAGTGGATCCTCAACCCCCAGTATTTTATTTTTATTCTAGGGAAGTGATGAAACACAATACACATACTTAATAATTGATTTTCTTTTTATGGGTAGTTCTTTAGTTTGTTTATTGAGTCTTAAGCTTAACGCGTCTTGTTAACTGGAAATTAATAAGATTGATGGGGTAAATCTAAAATGAACTAGACATAGGGATTTTAGGTTTCAGCCTTAGATTCAATAGCCCACGATCTTCCTTGAGGATAGATAACCCTTTTAATAGATTTCCTTACAGGATAGGAATATACCTGTCCGGGCGGGGGTAGCCATAATTGGAATTTAAACTTAATGAATCCAGGTAATGTGGTTGACATAGACATTGATGATTCAATTGGGTTATACTGGGTATTTGCGTCTGACCATCGGAAGAGGCTTTTGCATATTTTCGTGTTCCAGGTTAGCAAACTGAATTAGTACACATAAATAAGAGAATCAATTCATCCTTTTAACAGTATTGTGTGGAGTCTCGACCCTAGATCTTTTGAGTCTGTTTATTTATTTTCCTTAGTATTTTATTTTGTTTATTTTATTTTATTAAGCAATTCCACATTCAACCAATTAAAGCAATCAATTCCATTCTCCCTATAATTAGATATATGTAAATAAATAGATTCAATAATTAATAACAACAGTAGGAATTAAGTCCTCGTGGGATCGATATTTTTATACTACTTGAACGATACGTGCGCTTGCGTTATACGCGTGTGTTTGCACCGGTCAAGTTTTTGGCGCCGTTGCCGGGGACTTATATTTCTTGAGTTGTTAATTTTGAAGCTATCCAATTTACTTGTATCTAATTTTCTTTATCTTTATCTGTAATTTTTATTTTTTTCTTTATTGAATTCAGGTGATTGAAAAATGGATCACTACTGGGAGATTGAGAGATTACGAGCGTTACAAGAAGATACACTCCAAATCTGGGAGCAACAGTCCGGTTTTCTGAGGCCTGTTGTACAGCCCAATGACTATCATTGGATGTCAGAACCAAGTAATACTACATTTGCTCAACAGAACTCAATGTGGAGATATGACATATGTAATGGTAACCACCCAAGCGATTATTGCGAGTACAACTACAATTCAGAGTGGCAGAACTATCAGAATCCTTCATGGTATGATGAGCCATCACATTTCACAGAGCCACATTTTCCATCTTATCCACTATCTACCTTTGATCTTTATCAAGAACCAGAACCATCCGAGGAAGATCAATTGATTCACATGTTCAAAGAACAGGGAGCTCGATTTGATGCACAAATTCAGAGTAACGCAGAATCCATACAGAGAATGACAGATTAGATCAGACAATTAATAGAAAACCAGAGCTACATACCTCAAGAACCATTTTCTGATGACACTGATGAAGCCTTTGAGTACCAATCATTTCATAATGACACTTCAACAGAGGATGAGGCTGAGCAGTATCAACAACCAGAGGTATCAGTTCAGGAACCCGAGCCGGCAAAGTCTCGATTTGATTTCTATTATTCAGATTCTGACGAGGATGAAGTTGAAATATTTGTACCAACTACATCAAAAATTGGGGATGGAATTCTGTATCCTCAAAACAAAGATCTTGGAGATTGCATTGCACACATGTTTGAAGAAGATCTAACTGAGCCAATCAATTCACCCAAATCAGAGGACAAGACCTAATGTATGATTCATCTTTTCATCCTCAGGTGGAACAAGAAGTAGAGCAAATAGAGGAGCAAATGTCTGACCTTAATAAAGATCTAGAGCATTCCGGAAAAACATCGCTGTTTTGGGGAGTACAAATCAAAGATATCACCCAGAAGCTTGACAGAATGGAACTTCCATTCCAAGTCAAGCACCATATGAGACCTCCTGATTTTCTTTCTTTCTTTGCAGGAACCACTGGAACAACAATGAAAAAAAAGGTGGCACGAGCACTAAATTAGACAAAATTATTTTGCCACTTTACCGTTGGAAGAGACCGTTCAAAAGCAACGCACATGGGAATGTCTTTAATAGGACATCCAAAACAACACTGAAACCTCCTAAAAGATGGATTTCATTCACGTCTGGCTGAAGAAGAAAAATTTAGCGCTAGCAGGGAGGCAACCAATGCAATTTGTTGTAATTTATTTTTGTGTGTGAACTTTTTAATTTGTGTGTTAGTTTTGCAGGAAAAATAAAAACGGAATTTTCAGGACAAAGCAAGCCAGTGCAAGCGGGATTTTCAAAATAAAAATTTGACAAAATCACGAAGATACAAAGTTGATCCAGAAGAGACGGCCAAGTGTAGACAACAGAACCTGGGCGACGCTGTTCTAGGCTCGCGACCTAGTTGGGAAGTACGAAATAACATGGAGTCGCAACCGGTGTGAACCGGGACAAAGATTTAAGGCCGCACTCACCCCTCGCAAGGGAAGACCTCAAACCGTTGGGTTCGGAATGGTCCCTTACTTATGTCACTTGTGATGATATGATTTGTGCAATAAACTAACCGAATCTATTCAACATTCATGCTCAAGGGTACTTAGATCTAACATGCTTTCATCCAAATAACTCCACGCAATATAACACAATGAGCATATTGAACCATTAAACCAAAGTAAACAAATAACTAATTACACATAAACATAAACTAAACAAAGCATCATGCATAAAGAATAAAGAAACGACATGCCTAAATAACATAATCATGCTTCAAACATTAAATAATAAACTAAATTAAATCATGCTTAAAATAATAAACAAATAACCTAAAGACTATAGCATGCTCAAATACAAATTTGGATGAGACGAGATACATGTATCTTAAGTGGTACGTGGCATTGTATCCTGAGTGCAGACCATATTACCGTCCATTCGGAATCGGCTATGGAATTTACGTCCGGGTTTCCATCCGATATACCACAAAAGGGAACACATATCCCGCTCATCCAACAATCACATCATGCTTCAAACGACTCTCATGCAATTATATATCAATATAAATAAAACAAAAATAAAGAAGATAAGTAAAAAGGTGCCCTCAGGTCTAACCTCTTTGTCGTCTAAGAAAGGGCGTTACACGTCCGTTGGAAGGGTGAATGATCCGCTACTCTTTTAGTTCACCAACTCAACGTCTTTCCTCGCTGTTTTGCTGTTCGGGCTGCTGTTTCAAGTCCGTTTCGCTGCTGCTTCGCTGCTACGTTTCAGGTCACTGTCTTGATGGTTTAGCGGACTGTTTTGGGTGATTTTGAAGGCTTAGGGAGGTGCGTTTGTGGGGATTTTTTAGGGAAACTTTATGGAGGTTTTTGGGATGGTGTTTAGGTGATTTTAGGACTGTTTTATGGGTAAAGACGCAACAAAAACTGACCAGAACAGGGAACGAAACTGTGCAGTTTAAGGTGCAGTGAGGGGTGTGTTTCGGGACTGTTTTGGGGCTGCGAATGGGGCTGTGTTTGGAGGGTGTTTAGTGCGACTTTAAGGCTGTGAATAAGGTTTATTTGAGGGTGTTTTAGGGCTGTGAATGGGGGCTGGAACTCGGCAATGGAGGGTTAAGTTTAGGGCTTGGGCGTGAAGGGTGTTGATGATGGAGGGAAGGTGCGGCAATGGAGGCTATTGGATCTTGAAGGTGCGGCAATGGAGGCTTCAGGGGGATGCTTGGGCGTGTAATGGAGTCTTAAGAGAGTGCTTTAGGCGTGTGAGAGAGATGTATGGGCTAGGTCTTGAATGGGGGGTGAAGGCCTCTTTTTATAGGCAAAGAGAGAAGACTTTCCTAATTAGATTAGGAAGGAATCTCCTAATTGATTTCTAATAAGGAATGCATCTCCTAATTAGGATTTGGGATTGGATTTGATTTGGTAGGGATTTGATTTGATTTCTTTTATTTAGGTAAGGATTTACAAGATTTAAACATGTGATAAATATGCATATGCCTAAATAAAGGGGCTTTGGGCGTGAATCACATCCTTTGGGCATGGATTTGGTTTGACTTGGGTTGACTTGGGTATTTGGGTTTGTTTGGGTTAGGTATGTGGTCTATGGGAGTTTTGGGCCTAAGGTGAGCTTAGAAACGGAGGTCTAACAAGCAACCGAAGCGAAAACAACGAGATTAAATCCATCAAAAATTCTATTTTCCAACTTTACCCTTCCAACGTCCGTTTCCCGCGACTTTCATGACTAAAGAAGTAGTTGCCTCCATACGAGACTCATCATTGGGCTAATGTGTAAAAATGCAATGCCTACAGTCGCCCCCACTTTGATGGGACTTGTGTAGTGTGTGACAATGACAATCCTATCAAAGTACGTGCAATGCATTTTTACTTACCTGGCTCGCCAGCTGTCACCTGGTCTGCCTGCTGTGCTGAGTTGATAATGCTAAACAACGTACCTAGGGCGTCGCGGTTGCGTCTCCATACCTAGAGTGCCCAGTGATGATGTTGGTTGTCTGAGTGCTAACCCCATACCTAGGGTGTCGCAGTGACGCCTCCGTACCTAGAGTGCCACAAATGTCTGAATGCTAACCCCGTACCTAGGGTGTCGCGGTGGTGACGTCTCCGTACCTAGAGAGCCACAAATGTCTGAATAGTCCACATGCCGTACCTGGCGTGCTAACCCCGTACCTAGGGCGTCGCTGTGGTCTGAATGCTAACCCCGTACCTAGGGTGTCGCAGTGAGCAGTGACGTCTCCGTACCTAGAGAGCCACAAATGTCTGAGTGCTAACCCCGTACCTAGGGTGTCGCAGTGACGCCTCCGTACCTAGAGTGCCACAAATGTCTGAGTGCTAACCCCGTACCTAGGGTGTCGTGGTGATGTCTCCGTACCTAGAGAGCCACAAATGTCTGAGTGCTAACCCCGTACATAGGGTGTCGCATTGACGCCTCCGTACCTAGAGTGCCACAAATGTCTGAGTGCTAACCCCGTACCTAGGGTGTTGCGGTGACCCCTCCGTACCTAGAGAGCCACAAATGTCTGAGTGCTAACCCCGTACCTAGGGTGTCGCAGTGACGCCTCCGTACCTAGAGTGCCACAAATGTCTGAGTGCTAACCCCGTACCTAGGGTGTCGCGGTGATATCTCCATGCCCGGAGTGCCGTACCTGGCTGAACTGATCTGATATCTCCATACCCGGAGTGCCGTACCCGGCTGAACTGATATCTCCATACCCGGAGTGCCGTACCTGGCAAAACTGATCTGATATCTCCATACCCGGAGTGCAGTACCTTGCGCTGAACTGATATCTCCATACCCGGAGTGCCGTTGCCGTACCTGGCTGATCTGATATCTCCATACCCGGAGTGCCATAACTGGCTGAAACTGATTTGAACCAATGTGGGCCTCGCCCACTGAATGCCATACCGGGCAGATCTGATGCTGAACCTAATGTGGGCCTCGCCCCCTGAATGCCATACCCGGCAAGACTGATACTGATGTAATGTGGGCCTCGCCCCCAGAATGCCATACCCGACAAGGCTGATAATGATAAAGATGTGGGCCTCGCCCCCAGAGTGCCATACCCGGCAAGGCTGATACTGATTCTAATACGGGCCTCGCCCCAAACTAATGCTGATGTGGGCCTCGCCCTAAACTGATGCTGATGTGGGCCTCGGCCCTGGGATTCATTCCAAATTCTGATGACATGGGCCTCGGCCCCTGGGATTCATTCCAAATGCTGAAGACGTGGGCCTCGGCCCTGGGATTCATTCCCTGGATTCATTCCAAATTCTGACGACGTGGGCCTCGGCCCTGGGATTCATTCCCTGGATTCATTCCAAATTCTGATGACGTGGGCCTCGGCCCTGGGGTTCATTCCCTGGATTCATTCCAAATTCTGAAGACGTGGGCCTCGGCCCTGGGATTCATTCCCTGGATTCACACCAAAACTATAGCGATGTGGGATTCATTCCCCTGGGATTCATTCCCGAAACTCTGACGATGTGGGCATCGACCCTGGGATTCATTCCCCAAACTGCTGATAAGGTGGGCCTCGACCCTGGATTCATTCCCAAAACTGCTGATGATGTGTTTGTTTCTGGGGCTTTTGTCTTTTCCGCTTTCTCTTTTTCTTCTTTTGAGACCTGTGAATACAAAACAAAACAAACACAAAAAAGAATGCAAAATATGTTACGTGTATGCATGCATGCATGAATGAATTTCTTATCCCGCTGGGTTAGGTCTTCCGTTAGTTCTCCAGGTGATTGCTCAGTCTTCTCTCTGGTCTCATGACTCAATATCTTGTTATGTCCCTTATTCGCGATGTGGGAGACTGGTCGCCCCCAGTCTTGGTTTACCTTTCTGCTCTCGCTGTTTGTACTTGGTCAAGATGAACCACATGGTGGGGCTTTCCATATCATACTATATCACATGCTACGAAATAGTACCAATAGTTACACATATTATTGCCCTCAAAGAATGCTCAGTATTGAAACCAGAGAACCTTCAAAACATTCAACGTAACTAAAATCCAAGTCTTTGAATAAATGATCTAAGCCAGACTCAAAGTGTGTGTGTGCAAATGTTCCTTTGCGGATTCATCCCTAGGTAAGCTAACTCAATGATTTGATTTCAAAAATCGGGATCGATGGGTCAAACCAACCTAGATATCTCAATTATGCTTGCAGTTGCTTTTCTGTGCTCAATGTGGTATGGTTTTCTTTCTCTTTTTCTCTTGTCTCTTTCTTTTCTCTTTTCATTTTGAACTTCTTTTTTCTTTTCTTTTATTTTTTTTTCTTTTTTCTTTCTATTTTTTTTTCAACACACCTACCCTTTAAGGTAGCATTTTTCCTCATGGTGGTCCTAATACTCGCCCATGGGTAGCTTCACGCTATCGGTTATAGGTGATTCAATTCTTTTTCTTAGAGACTTTTCTTTCATTTTCAACCATACCACACATCATAACATAAGCAAATCAAGATAGACATCTAAGCAAACGGTCATTCACCGACCTACAATTTCTTCAACTAGTCACTTTGCTAACTACTCAGGTTTTCACTGCTAAGAACCATAATCAAGTGCTTATGAGTCTAACATAGATCAATTACTCAAATTCTCAGATAAAAGCACGTCAAGGGTTTATCGTTTCTAAAGTTTCACTCTAAAGCAGTCAATTTCATCATCGGACTTATGTCTAACTATCAAGGACAAATTTTTTCTCTTTTTTTTTTCTTTTTTTTTCTTCTTTTTTTTTTCTTTTTCTCTTTTTTTTTTCTTTTTCCTCTTTTTTTTTTCTTTTTTTTTTTTTTTCTTTTTTTTTTCTTTTTTTTAAAGGCCCCCTCAATGGTCATTCTATCCTTACCGTGAGGTTTTCTGTTCCTCAATTTCCTTTTCCCCGATATCTATGTTTTCTAAACTATTCTGGACAAGTCTTCTTTTATCCCTAACCCAACGGATATTATGATGGCTTTTAAGACACGAGGGTTAACATGATGCATGTATGCATGAGATGCATGTGATGTATGAGACACAATATGCATTGGGTTATCAAAAGCATAAAGGGTGGCTCATATATATCACACAACTATGGTTCACATTTGGGTTTACAGGAGTGTGGACAAAGGCTCTCGTTTGACGAAGGATTACCCACAACTAGGACTCCCCACTCAATGGTTCAAGCGACCAAGTGAGTGCACCTTTTTTATACCTTACGGTACGTGCCAACGAGTTACGGTGTGTGACTAACTGTCGAATGGATTTCCCGTTGTAGATTCCCCAGAGGGAGGGTGGAGCGAGGCTCTCTTAAGTACCCAAGCCCCTTAGGCTCTTATCGCTTGGTGTCAGGAATAAACAACGAGTCCTCCAAACTAGTTTGTATCAATGAGCTACAAGTAATGATTTCTAGGTGCCTTCACAGCTTTTCCCGGAAGGGTAGTGAGTGAAGGAAGACACCCAACCATCACCTAGCTTCAACAAAGCCTTTGATTAACCCCCTCAACCCCACTATAGAAACGGTCAACTAAAGCACAAATCATACACATCACAAGACATGATTTCGAGGCCAATTCTTTAAATCCCAGTGGAGTCGCCAGACTGTAGACAACAGAACCTGGGCGACGCTGTTCTAGGCTCGCGGCCTAGTTGGGAAGTACGAAATAACATGGAGTCGCCACCCGGTGTGAACCGGGACAAAGATTTAAGGCCGCACTCACCCCTCGCAAGGGAAGACCTCAAACCGTTGGGTTCGGAATGGTCCCTTACTTATGTCACTTGTGATGATATGATTTGTGCAATAAACTAACCGAATCTATTCAACATTCATGCTCAAGGGTACTTAGATCTAACATGCTTTCATCCAAATAACTCCACGCAATATAACACAATGAGCATATTGAACCATTAAACCAAAGTAAACAAATAACTAATTACACATAAACATAAACTAAACAAAGCATCATGCATAAAGAATAAAGAAACGACATGCCTAAATAACATAATCATGCTTCAAACATTAAATAATAAACTAAATTAAATCATGCTTAAAATAATAAACAAATAACCTAAAGACTATAGCATGCTCAAATACAAATTTGGATGAGACGAGATACATGTATCTTAAGTGGTACGTGGCATTGTATCCTGAGTGCAGACCATATTACCGTCCATTCGGAATCGGCTATGGAATTTACGTCCGGGTTTCCATCCGATATACCACAAAGGGAACACATATCCCGCTCATCCAACAATCACATCATGCTTCAAACGACTCTCATGCAATTATATATCAATATAATATAAAACAAAAATAAAGAAGATAAGTAAAAAGGTGCCCTCAGGTCTAACCTCTTTTGTCGTCTAAGAAAGGGCGTTACACGTCCGTTGGAAGGGTGAATGATCCGCTACTCTTTTAGTTCACCAACTCAACCCTTTCTCGCTGTTTTGCTGTTCGGGCTGCTGTTTCAAGTCCGTTTCGCTGCTGCTTCGCTGCTACGTTTCAGGTCACTGTCTTGATGGTTTAGCGGACTGTTTTGGGTGATTTTGAAGGCTTAGGGAGGTGCGTTTGTGGGGATTTTTTAGGGAAACTTTATGGAAGTTTTTGGGATGGTGTTTAGGTGATTTTAGGACTGTTTTATGGGTTAAAGACGCAACAAAAACTGACCAGAACAGGGAACGAAACTGTGCAGTTTAAGGTGCAGTGAGGGGTGTTTCGGGACTGTTTTGGGGCTGCGAATGGGGCTGTGTTTGGAGGGTGTTTAGTGCGACTTTAAGGCTGTGAATAAGGTTTATTTGAGGGTGTTTTAGGGTTGTGAATGGGGGCTGGAACTCGGCAATGGAGGGTAAGTTTAGGGCTTGGGCGTGAAGGGTGTTGATGAGGAGGGAAGGTGCGGCAATGGAGGCTATTGGATCTTGAAGGTGCGGCAATGGAGGCTTCAGGGGGATGCTTGGCGTGTAATGGAGTCTTAAGAGAGTGCTTTAGGCGTGTGAGAGAGATGTATGGGCTAGGTCTTGAATGGGGGGTGAAGGCCTCTTTTTATAGGCAAAAAGAGAAGACTTTCCTAATTAGATTAGGAAGGAATCTCCTAATTGATTTGTAATAAGGAATGCATCTCCTAATTAGGATTTGGGATTGGATTTGATTTGGTAGGGATTTGATTTGATTTCTTTTATTTAGGTAAGGATTTACAAGATTTAAACATGTGATAAATATGCATATGCCTAAATAAAGGGGCTTGGGCGTGAATCACATCCTTTGGGCATGGATTTGGTTTGACTTGGGTATTTGGGTTTGGTTTGGGTTAGGTATGTGGTCTATGGGAGTTTTGGGCCTAAGGTGAGCTTAGAAACGGAGGTATAACAAGCAACGAAGCGAAAACAACGAGATTAAATCCATCAAAAATTCTATTTTCCAACTTTACCCTTCCAACGTCCGTTTCCCGCGACTTTCATGACTAAAGAAGTAGTTGCCTCCATACGAGACTCATCATTGGGCTAATGTGTAAAAATGCAATGCCTACAGTCGCCCCCACTTTGATGGGACTTGTGTAGTGTGTGACAATGACAATCCTATCAAAGTACGTGCAATGCATTTTTACTTACCTGGCTCGCCAGCTGTCACCTGGTCTGCCTGCTGTGCTGAGTTGATAATGCTAAACCCCGTACCTAGGGCGTCGCGGTTGCGTCTCCATACCTAGAGTGCCGCAGTGATGATGTTGGTTGTCTGAGTGCTAACCCCATACCTAGGGTGTCGCAGTGACGCCTCCGTACCTAGAGTGCCACAAATGTCTGAATGCTAACCCCGTACCTAGGGTGTCGCGGTGACGTCTCCGTACCTAGAGAGCCACAAATGTCTGAATAGTCCACATGCCGTACCTGGCGTGCTATCCCCGTACCTAGGGCGTCGCTGTGGTCTGAATGCTAACCCCGTACCTAGGGTGTCGCAGTCAGAGAGTGACGTCCGTACCTAGAGAGCCACAAATGTCTGAGTGCTAACCCCGTACCTAGGGTGTCGCAGTGACGCCTCCGTACCTAGAGTGCCACAAATGTCTGAGTGCTAACCCCGTACCTAGGGTGTCGTGGTGATGTCTCCGTACCTAGAGAGCCACAAATGTCTGAGTGCTAACCCCGTACCTAGGGTGTCGCATTGACGCCTCCGTACCTAGAGTGCCACAAATGTCTGAGTGCTAACCCCGTACCTAGGGTGTCGCGGTGACCCCTCCGTACCTAGAGAGCCACAAATGTCTGAGTGCTAACCCCGTACCTAGGGTGTCGCAGTGACGCCTCCGTACCTAGAGTGCCACAAATGTCTGAGTGCTAACCCCGTACCTAGGGTGTCGCGGTGATATCTCCATGCCCGGAGTGCCGTACCTGGCTGAACTGATCTGATATCTCCATACCCGGAGAGTGCCGTACCCGGTTGAACTGATATCTCCATACCCGGAGGGCCGTACCTGGCAAAACTGATCTGATATCTCCATACCCGGAGTGCAGTACCTTGCTGAACTGATATCTCCATACCCGGAGTGCCGTTGCCGTACCTGGCTGATCTGATATCTCCATACCCGGAGTGCCATAACTGGCTGAAACTGATTTGAACCAATGTGGGCCTCGCCCACTGAATGCCATACCCGGCAGATCTGATGCTGAACCTAATGTGGGCCTCGCCCCCTGAATGCCATACCCGGCAAGACTGATACTGATGTAATGTGGGCCTCGCCCCCAGAATGCCATACCCGACAAGGCTGATAATGATAAAGATGTGGGCCTCGCCCCAGAGTGCCATACCCGGCAAGGCTGATACTGATTCTAATACGGGCCTCGCCCCAAACTAATGCTGATGTGGGCCTCGCCCTAAAATGATGCTGATGTGGGCCTCGGCCCTGGGATTCATTCCAAATTCTGATGACATGGGCCTCGGCCCCTGGGATTCATTCCAAATGCTGAAGACGTGGGCCTCGGCCCTGGGATTCATTCCCTGGATTCATTCCAAATTCTGACGACGTGGGCCTCGGCCCTGGGATTCATTCCCTGGATTCATTCCAAATTCTGATGACGTGGGCCTCGGCCCTGGGGTTCATTCCCTGGATTCATTCCAAATTCTGAAGACGTGGGCCTCGGCCCTGGGATTCATTCCCTGGATTCACACCAAAACTATAGCGATGTGGGATTCATTCCCCTGGGATTCATTCCCGAAACTCTGACGATGTGGGCATCGACCCTGGGATTCATTCCCCAAACTGCTGATAAGGTGGGCCTCGACCCTGGGATTCATTCCCAAAACTGCTGATGATGTGTTTTTGTTTCTGGTGGGCTTGTCTTTTCCGCTTTCTCTTTTTCTTCTTTTGAGACCTGTGAATACAAAACAAAACAAACACAAAAAAGAATGCAAAATATGTTACGTGTATGCATGCATGCATGAATGAATTTCTTATTCCGCTGGGTTAGGTCTTCCGTTAGTTCTCCAGGTGATTGCTCAGTCTTCTCTCTGGTCTCATGACTCAATATCTTGTTATGTCCCTTATTCGCGATGTGGGAGACTGGTCGCCCCCAGTCTTGGTTTACCTTTCTGCTCTCCGCTGTTTGTACTTGGTCAAGATGAACCACATGGTGGGGCTTTCCATATCATACTATATCACATGCTACGAAATAGTACCAATAGTTACACATATTATTGCCCTCAAAGAATGCTCAGTATTGAAACCAGAGAACCTTCAAAACATTCAACGTAACTAAAATCCAAGTCTTTGAATAAATGATCTAAGCCAGACTCAAAGTGTGTGTGTGCAAATGTTCCTTTGCGGATTCATCCCTAGGTAAGCTAACTCAATGATTTGATTTCAAAAATCGGGATCGATGGGTCAAACCAACCTAGATATCTCAATTATGCTTGCAGTTGCTTTTCTGTGCTCAATGTGGTATGGTTTTCTTTCTCTTTTTCTCTTGTCTCTTTCTTTTCTCTTTTCATTTTGAACTTCTTTTTTCTTTTCTTTTATTTTTTTTTCTTTTTTCTTTCTATTTTTTTTTTCAACACACCTACCCTTTAAGGTAGCATTTCTCCTCATGGTGGTCCTAATACTCGCCCATGGGTAGCTTCACGCTTATCGGTTATAGGTGATTCAATTCTTTTTCTTTAGAGACTTTTCTTTCATTTTCAACCATACCACACATCATAACATAAGCAAATCAAGATAGACATCTAAGCAAACGGTCATTCACCGACCTACAATTTCTTCAACTAGTCACTTTGCTAACTACTCAGGCTTTCACTGCTAAGAACCATAATCAAGTGCTTATGAGTCTAACATAGATCAATTACTCAAATTCTCAGATGAAAGCTCGTCAAGGGTTTATCGTTTCTAAAGTTTCACTCTAAAGCAGTCAATTTCATCATCGGACTTATGTCTAACTATCAAGGACAGCATTTTTTTCTTTTTTTTTTTCTTCTTTCTTTTTTTTTTCTTTATCTCTTTTTTTTTTCTTTTTCTCTCTTTTTTTTTTCTTTTTTTTTCTTTTTTTTAAAGGCCCCCTCAATGGTCATTCTATCCTTACCGTGAGGTTTTCTGTTCCTCAATTTCCTTTTCCCCGATATCTATGTTTTCTAAACTATTCTTGACAAGTCTTCTTTTATCCCTAACCCAACGGATATCTATGATGGCTTTTAAGACACGAGGGTTAACATGATGCATGTATGCATGAGATGCATGTGATGTATGAGACACAATATGCATGGGGTTATCAAAAGCATAAAGGGTGGCTCATATATATCACACAACTATGGTTCACATTTGGGTTTACAGGAGTGTGGACAAAGGCTCTCGTTTGATGAAGGATTACCCACAACTAGGACTCCCCACTCAAGGGTTCAAGCGACCAAGTGAGTGTACCTTTTTTATACCTTACGGTACGTGCCAACGAGTTACGGTGTGTGACTAACTGTCGAATGGATTTCCCGTTGTAGATTCCCCAGAGGGAGGGTGGAGCGAGGCTCTCTTAAGTACCCAAGTCCCTTAGGCTCTTATCGCTTGGTGTCAGGAATAAACAACGAGTCCTCCAAACTAGTTTGTATCAATGAGCTACAAGTAATGATTTATCTAGGTGCCTTCACAGCTTTTCCCGGAAGGGTAGTGAGTGAAGGAAGACACCCAACCATCACCTAGCTTCAACAAAGCCTTTGATTAACCCCCTCAACCCACTATAGAAACGGTCAACTAAAGCACAATCATACACATCACAAGACATGATTTCGAGGCCAATTCTTTAAATCCCAGTGGAGTCGCCAGACTGTAGACAACAGACCTGGGCGACGCTTTGTTCTAGGCTCGCGGCCTAGTTGGGAAGTACGAAATAACATGGAGTCGCCACCCGGTGTGAACCGGGACAAAGATTTAAGGCCGCACTCACCCCTCGCAAGGGAAGACCTCAAACTGTTGGGTTCGGAATGGTCCCTTACTTATGTCACTTGTGATGATATGATTTGTGCAATAAACTAACCGAATCTATTCAACATTCATGCTCAAGGGTACTTAGATCTAACATGCTTTCATCCAAATAACTCCACGCATATAACACAATGAGCATATTGAACCATTAAACCAAAGTAAACAAATAACTAATTACACATAAACATAAACTAAACAAAGCATCATGCATAAAGAATAAAGAAACGACATGCCTAAATAACATAATCATGCTTCAAACATTAAATAATAAACTAAATTAAATCATGCTTAAAATAATAAACAAATAACCTAAAGACTATAGCATGCTCAAATACAAATTTGGATGAGACGAGATACATGTATCTTAAGTGGTACGTGGCATTGTATCCTGAGTGCAGACCATATTACCGTCCATTCGGAATCGGCTATGGAATTTACGTCCGGGTTTCCATCCGATATACCACAAAAGGGAACACATATCCGCTCATCCAACAATCACATCATGCTTCAAACGACTCTCATGCAATTATATATCAATATAAATAAAACAAAAATAAAGAAGATAAGTAAAAAGGTGCCCTCAGGTCTAACCTCTTTTGTCGTCTAAGAAAGGGCGTTACACGTCCGTTGGAAGGGTGAATGATCCGCTACTCTTTTAGTTCACCAACTCAACCTCTTCCTCGCTGTTTTGCTGTTCGGGCTGCTGTTTCAAGTCCGTTTCGCTGCTGCTTCGCTGCTACGTTCAGGTCACTGTCTTGATGGTTTAGCGGACTGTTTTGGGTGATTTTGAAGGCTTAGGGAGGTGCGCGTTGTGGGGATTTTTTAGGGAAACTTTATGGAGGTTTTTGGGATGGTGTTTAGGTGATTTTAGGACTGTTTTATGGGTTAAAGACGCAACAAAAACTGACCAGAACAGGGAACGAAACTGTGCAGTTTAAGGTGCAGTGAGGGGTGTTTCGGGACTGTTTTGGGGCTGCGAATGGGGCTGTGTTTGGAGGGTGTTTAGTGCGACTTTAAGGCTGTGAATAAGGTTTATTTGAGGGTGTTTTAGGGCTGTGAATGGGGGCTGGAACTCGGCAATGGAGGGTTAAGTTTAGGGCTTGGGCGTGAAGGGTGTTGATGATGGAGGGAAGGTGCGGCAATGGAGGCTATTGGATCTTGAAGGTGCGGCAATGGAGGCTTCAGGGGGATGCTTGGGCGTGTAATGGAGGCTTAAGAGAGTGCTTTAGGCGTGTGAGAGAGATGTATGGGCTAGGTCTTGAATGGGGGGGTGAATGCCTCTTTTTATAGGCAAAGAGAGAAGACTTTCCTAATTAGATTAGGAAGGAATCTCCTAATTGATTTCTAATAAGAAATGCATCTCCTAATTAGGATTTGGGATTGGATTTGATTTGGTAGGGATTTGATTTGATTTCTTTTATTTAGGTAAGGATTTACAAGATTTAAACATGTGATAAATATGCATATGCCTAAATAAAGGGGCTTTAGGCGTGAATCACATCCTTTGGGCATGGATTTGGTTTGACTTGGGTTGACTTGGGTATTTGGGTTTGGTTTGGGTTAGGTATGTGGTCTATGGGAGTTTTGGGCCTAAGGTGAGCTTAGAAACGGAGGTCTAACAAGCAACCGAAGCGAAAACAACGAGATTAAATCCATCAAAAATTCTATTTTCCAACTTTACCCTTCCAACGTCCGTTTCCCGCGACTTTCATGACTAAAGAAGTAGTTGCCTCCATACGAGACTCATCATTGGGCTAATGTGTAAAAATGCAATACCTACACCAAGTAAGGAGACATCTCTTGAGACGCGTCCCTATGGATTTATCAGTCGCAAGACATGGTTTTGCCAAAAAAAAAAAAATCATGCATCAAAACCCTAATCCTAAAGAACCGAGTGTCGCGACGTTAGGCAATTTTCAGCGTCGCGACGCTGACTCAATTCAGAGACACAAAACAGGGCGCTGGCAGCATTTCCTTTCACTCTTCATCTTCTTCATCCTCAACCACCAACCACAACCAAGAAACCGTGAGCAAGCCAAACCGTCCATCACCATCAAAACCAAGCTTTGCCGAATCCACCGAGATCCATCACAGCCACTTCAACCACAAACCAAAACCGAGAACCATCACCATGAACCACCGAGACGAAACCGAGCAGAGTCAATCCGCGCCGGTCAAATCTTTGCCGTGTCTTCGCCAGAACTAACCAGCAGCCGTCGGGCCTTCACGAAGCCGAACCGTTGCTGCCAGTCACCAAACCGATCCAGCCAAGCAGAGTCAAAACTGAGCCATCATCATCGACCACACCAGCCATCACCACCCAAACAGTAGCCGAAACCAAAGCCATCACCTGTATATATATCTGATTCATCTAATTAATAAATATAAAAAAATATTCACTAATATGTCTATCATATACCCAATTCCCGCTGGAATTTTTCTCCCTAAATTTAAATATCACTACCCATTTTAAATTAATTAATAAATTTAGTTTATGTGCATTGTTATCATTATTAATGATTATGAATCGAGCATGCCTGTTAACGTCGGATATCATTAAAGGAACATTTATTAAAACGATGTTCCCATAGTCAACCTATTTATTAAGTCACAAGAATAACTGGCAACCAATTAACACTCGCATAGGGTGGCATACAGCGGATCCTCACTTTACTTTGCTTTTGTCACTGGCAACCCCATGTGAGCACCGACAGATCCAGCTGCACCTCACCTACATCCCCTACGCTCCGTTCTCAAAAACTAAAAACGCCCATCCACTTAAATCACGCCACATCATTCCAGAAACTGCCACGTCGCTAAAAACACAGCCATCCTAATACTAACAGAAACACACAACCATTTCTCTTACGCGGTTCAAGCCTTCAATCACTCCATCTTTTTTGCTTTACTCATTGCCTTAAATCGCACACTTTCCGGTCCATTTCATCTGCAATCACTCATTTCGTATTGTTTGTTGGTCTGCAGCACTCCACATTCAGTCGTCGGCTTCTTCATCTATCACAATGAAAATGGCAAGAACAATGTTGCTGATCGCTCTCTGCGTGCTGCCGGCTCTTGTAAGCGCGGTTCGGCCCAACCGGATACCGTTTGCGGTCGAAGGAAAGGTGTACTGCGATACCTGCCAAGCCGGTTTCGAGACTCCCGCTACCACCTACATCGCCGGTAACATAACATTCTCCTCTCTTTAACTGTTTCTCTTTCAGATCTTTTCTTTAATTTGCTAGATCTGCATAACTCTCCACGTTTAGGTGATAGTGACGGTTTCAATTATTTATATTATGTATGTATATGCTTATTGCTTGTCTTTGAGTTTGCGATATGATAATATATTCTGTTAGATTTAAGTATTTGAACAAGTATTCTCTAACCAGAATTTCTAACAGAACAAGTTGAAATTGTGAATTAACGCCACGTGGTAGTCCATTAGATAATTTTTCAGTGTTTTTTTTTAATAAGAATAATTTTAATGTAACTGAATCTTGGCCGTTTGGAATTGAATGGGAATATAATCCTTGTAGAATTTCATTGAAAGCAGCGAAGAAGTCTACAATTGTTTTTTGAAAACCCTAGCCTGAAGGATTTTCATATACCATGTTTATAAAAATAAGAAATGTATCCTGATGTAGGACATTAAGGAACCATTTGGGTTTGAGGTGCGGTGGCTTTAATCCGCAGATGAAGTTATATAAATGTAATTCATGACTGTGAGTTGCATTGAGATAAGTACATTTGGTTGAGTTTTTTAAGCTATTGGTGAAATGGGGTTACTGTGTTTTTACATGACCATTGATCAAGTATCAGTCTATTAATTGAAACGGTAGGACTCTTTTGTTAATAATTCATTTATTGTTCATTTTTGTCACCAGGTGCCAAGGTTAGGGTTGAATGCAAAGACAGGAAGTCGATGCAAGTGGTATACAACAGAGAAGGCAAAACAGACTCAACTGGAACATATAAGATCCTTGTTGCGGAAGACCATCAGGATCAACTTTGCGATGCTATCCTCATTAGCAGCCCCCAGAATGACTGCCAAACAGTTGCCCCTGGACGTGATCGTGCACGTGTGATCTTGACCAGTTATAATGGCATTGCTTCTGAAAACCGTTATGCCAATTCAATGGGCTTCATGAAGGCAGAACCCATGTCTGGCTGTGCCGAGGTTCTCAGGCTATATCAGGATGAGGAGGATGTGTAGAGAATTAATTGGCTTTTTTGCAAGTGTTTTTTCATTTGATTAAGCTGTTGTTGCCCGATTCTATCGTCTCTACTATAATAGTGTCCCCGTATGTATGGTTGTGTTGTTTATGTGTTTAGAGGATTCTTAATTTGTTTTTAAACTACACCCATTATTAATTTACTTGCCGGTGCTTCTAGCTTTGCGTGAGGTGCTTAATTTTGATCATAGCCTGATTTATTTTTTGCAATAAATCTGTTTGCTCCAATAATTAATTAACCCTTGTAGGCTTGTGTTACGTTAATTGGTCAATTTGAAAGCCTGCTTATTTTCTTCCCTTTGTTTAATTCGGATTTTGGGAAATTCTCATTTTTGGGGCAATCATGGGGAAACATGTCATTTTTTTCTATTTGCCATGGGTTTTTTATGGCAGCGACCTACAAACTCATTGGCAGCGACAAGCTGCTGCTTCGTCGTCATTTGTTTCTTGAATTCAAAAAATTTAAAATATGCATCGGTAATAAATCTTGAAAATCTCTATTTTTTTAAGAAAACAACATTTAAATGTTTTCATTACTTTCTTATAATAAATCCTTCAACTATAATAATAATAATAAATGTTGTAATTCTCTAAATATATATAGAGTTTGGATGGAGGAGAGACATATCCTTTGAGTAGGGACATGTCCTCTAAAATTTGGAAGAACATGCCTTAAGACTCCAAATGGTGCATGGAAGGGGTATAACCCTTAGGAGGGTTGCACCCCAAACCAGAGGGTTGCACCCAAAATCAAAGGGTGCCCTCAAAGGCACCCTTTCATGCCTTTATAAAGGAGTCCTCTTGTTCATTCAAGAGGATCTGAAATCCAGTGAATTCATCCGAATTTTAGAGTCTCATTTTGTTGTTTGAGTCAGAGAGAGAGAGTCCCACCATTTTCAAGTTCAAGATCTTCTTAAGGAGTGTCACTTGAAGAAGAGGAATCCAAGTTATCATGGGAGAACATTAGCCACAGAACCCGTAGAGTACCGAGACGAGGCTAATAAGTTCTTAAGGATAGAGATTCATCTCGACTTGGACGTCATTTATAAGGTTTTTTCTGGTTCTCAAAGTTTTAGGGTTTATGTTATTTTTGGCATTTTAGATTAGATTTGTTTCTGGAAATCTGTTTGATGCATGTTTATTTTATGTTTAATGACACTATACCACCAACAATATTATTATTATTTTAAAATAATAATTAATAAATTAATTAGTAGTTGTTGACGTCAGATTTCGGTCTCAGGGCAATATGAGAATATTACTCCTGAGGCAATCCTATCTCAATAGTGAATTTGTTCGGTTATGGGGGAACCAAAAGCAAACTTAGCAAAAGATAGATAAATACACCAATCAACAAGGAGATTTAACGTGGTTCGGTGGATCAGATCCAGCCTATGTCCACGGGCACAGAACGGACGATGTTTTTATTACTGAAATATGCTTCTCTGATATCTCTTGTGTTTACAAGTCTGATGATAATGATATTGATACTCATTCTTCATACCTCTTACTTACACTTTCCCATTCTATTTATAATAGTGAAGAAACCATATTTCTTTTCCTATAAAGATTCCTAGTTGAAAACTACATTCACTTCCCATATCATATTAGGATACTGACTCATCAACCTTTCCCCATGAAAGTATGATAACTTATCTCCTTACCCCATAAGAATATGATAACTTATCTCCTTACCCCATAAGAATAGGATAAGTTATCTCTTTATCCCATAAGAATATGATAACTTATCATCTGGAGCATATCTCACTATCTAGTCGGTCTTTATGAGGTCGGTCACAATGGTCCTCTGAACTGAGAATGCTGATATCGATCTGATAATGCCCGGTCATCCGATCTTAAGTGGTCAGTCACTGATCACCTAGTGCTCGGCCCCTTACCGTTGGCGTATGCAACATCGAATGGTCGGGTCGGTATTAATGGTCTTGATCAAGAAGGGAATTACCCTTTTACCCCTACCGTACTGCTTAAATATCATAGTGCTTAAAAAACACCATCAACATCTATCCCATAGTTCTTGGTAACAACGAGTTTGCGAGTTGATGCCGGGAACTATAAAAAAAAGATGGTGTGCCGATGAATCCGTCGGTGGTCACTCCAGGAACCGCAGAGAAAAAATACCTTGGCTGCAAATCTGGTCCTTCCTGCCACCTTCATGTCCTCAGTCAACGAGGATCCCGATATCTACACGTGGAAAAAATGCTTTGCCCTTAGGCTGATGACGATCGACTCGGTGGGACGTAACCCGACCCCGAGCTGAGAAGAACATTTGGCTCTGGGGGAATGTCCCCTCCCCATACCAATAGAGGGCCGACCATATGGGAGATGCTCTGATCCCATGCCGATGATAAGTCACTCGGTGGGACGTATCCTGACCCCGAGCTGAAGAAAGACTTGGCTCTGGGGGAATGTTACATCCCCAGTCCAAAGAAGCCGACTCGGTGACGATCTCGGCGGTACAAGAGCAGACCCGAGCCGGAAGGAAACATCGATCTCGGCGGTACAAGAGCAGACCCGAGTCGAAAAGAAACATCGGTCTCGGTGGTACAAGAGCAGACCCGAGCCGGAAAGAAACATCGGTCTCGGCGGTACAAGAGCAGACCCGAGCCGGAAAGAAACATTGGTCTCGGCGGTACAATAGCAGACCCGAGCCGGAAGGAAGGAAACATCGGTCTCGGCGGTACAAGAGCAGACCCGAGCCTGAAGGAAACATCGGTCTCGGCGGTACAAGAGCAGACCCGAGCCTGAAGGAAACATCGGTCTCGGCGGTACAAGAGCAGACCCGAGCCGGAAAGAAACATCGGTCTCGTCGGTACAAGAGCAGACACGAGCCGGAAAGAAACATCGGTCTCGGCGGTACAAGAGCAGACCGGAGCCGGAAAGAAACAAGTGGCCTCAGCGGAACGAATCCAGCCCCGAGCCGATTAACCAAGTGGCCTTGGCGGAACGAATCCAGCCCCGAGCCAATTAATCCTTGGGACTTATTCAGAAGGGAAGTGAATCAACCTTTTGAAACCCTACCGAATCTGGCACGGGCGTCCCCTTGTCAGACCAGCGAAAAACAAAAACAAGACTCTGGAAAATAAAATCAAAAGGCGGGGGCGACCTAGCACTTATCCCGAAACAAAATGTTAAAGTGTAAACAACAGCATGGATTCCTTAAGACAGCGTCCTGTCCGAGGTTTCCAAAACACAATCCTGAATCTTTCAATTCAGAGTCCCGGCGAACCAGGATTTGGATTAAAGAGCGTTTAAAATGGTAAGGGCACATCCTCTATACTTCAGGTCTCCATGGAGCCTGTGTACTGTTCGAGGGCTCATCCTTACAACGCTGGAGCAAGCATACGCTACGAGGGCACAATCCCTTCCCGTGCTATACTTCTCTTGGATCCAAATGATCAAAGAAATAGGGATCAAAGAGTGCCCGAGACATTAATGGCATATTCCTCCTTATGTTCGGTAACACTGGAGCAAGCAGACGCCACAGGGGTATCATCCATCCCCGTTCTATGCTTCTCACGGATCCATTCATCAAGTAGGTGAGGATCAAAGAGTCTCCGAACCATTAAGGGCATATTCCTCCTTATGTTCGGTAACACTGGAGCAAGCAAATGCCACGGGGGTATCATCCCTCCCCGTGCTATGCTTCTCACGGATCCATCTGATCGGGTAGGTGAGGATCAAAGAGTGTCCGAAGCATTAATGGCATATTCCTCCTTATGCTCGGTAACACTAGATCAAGCAAACGCTACAAGGATGTCATCCCTCCCTGTGCTATGCTTCTCACGGATCCATATTGAGTTCCTTAAATCTTGCACGAGTAATTGTTGAATAGAAATCAATACCCTCATACAAAGAATCAATTTCAATTGTAGTCTGAGCGGTAGATGACAGAGTCCTCTTCGCCCTCTCACAAGCAGTTCTCAATCTCCTAAGAGCTCTAAGATTTCCACTAATATCCTTCTCATTCTTCCTCTTAAACTCCTGCACAAAGTGATTCACCATTCTGTTATCAAAATCCTCACCACCAAGATGTGTGTCACCAGCAGTGGTTTTCACTTCAAAGATACCCTCTTCAATAATGAGCAACGACACATCAAATAAACCGCCACCCAGATCAAAAATCAAAACATTCTTCTCCCCGACACTAGTTGCCTTCTTGTCAAGACCATAAGCAATGGCAGCAGCAGTGGGCTCATTGATGATACGCATGACATTGAGGCCAGCGATGACACCGGCATCCTTAGTGGTCTGACGCTGAGAATCATTAGAAGACGCTAGAACAATGACCACTACATTCTTCACAGTTGAACCAAGAAAAGCCTCGGGAATATCACGCATCTTGGTCAACACCATGGAAGAAATCTCCTCAGCAGAAAATTGCTTCTCCTCACATTTGTATTGAACAACAATCGTCGGCTTGTCACTAGCACCTGGAATCACCTTAAACGGCCAGTGCTTGATGTCACATTGAATTGCCGAATCACTGAATCTCCTCCCAATCAAACGCTTAGTATCGAAAACGGTGTTGAGAGGGTTCATGGCAACCTGATTTTTAGCAGCGTCGCCAATTAAACGCTCCGTATCGGTGAACGCGACATAAGACGGCGTCGTACGGTTGCCTTGGTCGTTGGCAATAATCTCCACGCGATCATGCTGCCACACACCGACGCAGGAGTACGTGGTCCCAAGATCAATGCCGATCATCGGTCCCCTCCTTTTTCCGGCTATTGGATTTACAAGTTCTTGCTTTTGAAATTAAAATTAACGGATGAGATTGAATCCTAAAGAGGCACCCGTATTTGTGAGAGTTTCGTTTAGAATTTCCGTGTTCATGGCAGAGTGGTGACAGCTCCCAAACGCCCTCCGAGGCCTAATCGCCGAACGCTTGGAAATCACCTTCGACCTCTTCCGCTGATGCCACGTGGCGGTCCTCTAGTTTCACCATCCATTCTGTTGTTGAATTCCCCGATGACTAATGATTTCCACCTTTTGCCATCGTCTTACCACACGAGCTGCTTTTCGTTGGATTCCCCACAGACGGCGCCAACTGTTGACGGTGGATTTCGGTCTCAGGGCAATATGAGAATATTACTCCTGAGACAATCCTCCCTCAATAGTGAATTTGTTCGGTTATGGGGGAACCAAAAGCAAACTTAGCAAAAGATAGATAAATACACCAATCAACAAGGAGATTTAACGTGGTTCGGTGGATCAGATCCAACCTACGTCCACGGGCACAGAACAGACGATCTTTTTATTACTGAGATATGCTTCTCTGATATCTCTTGTGTTTACAAGTCTGATGATAATGATATTGATACTCATTCTTCATACCTCTTACTTACACTTTCCCCTTCTATTTATAATAGTGAAGAAATCAGATTCCTTTTCCCATAAGGATTCCTAGTTGAAAACTACCTTCACTTCCCATATCATATTAGGATACTGCTCATCAACCTTTCCCCATAAAAGTAGGATAACTTATCTCCTTACCCTATAAGAATAGGATAACTTATCTCCTTACCCCATAAGAATATGATAACTTATCTCTTTATCCCATAAGAATATGATAACTTATCATCTGGAGCATATCTCGCTATCTGGTCGGTCTTTATGAGGTCGGTCACAATGGTCCTCTGAACTGAGAATGCTGATATCGATCTGATAATGCCCGGTCATCCGATCTTAAGTGGTCAGTCACTGATCACCTAGTGCTCGGCCCCTTACCGTTGGCGTATGCAACATTGAATGGTCGGGTCGGCATTAGTGGTCTCGATCAAGAAGGGAATTACCCTTTTACCCCTGCTGTACTGCTTAAATATCATAGTGCTTAAAAAACACCATCAACAACACCAAATAGCTAAATTAAATTCCAACAAAAAATATTTTAATAAAATACACACATATATAAACCCATAAATTATTCCTCTGTAAATTACAAAAAATAAAATAAAATAAAAAACATATTAGAGCCATCAAGTTCGTCACAGTTTACAAAACGTGTTGCCATATGGTTAAAAATATGAAATCCGTCAAGGTTTTTTATTTTTTTTAATCGTTGAAAATTCCGCCGTCAAAATACTTTTTCCGGGATTAAGTAGAATAAGTAAAATTTCCGACTGTTCCAAACTCTTACAAGAAACGCACTCTCTGAATTCGAACCAAGACATTTCTTCGCTTGATTACCAATTACCATCTATATAACAAGGTACAATCTGGCAACCCTATTTCCTCTAAATTAAGTTGCTTTTGTATTGCATTTTGCTTTTAAGCAAATTTCTGGATTGTTTCCTTTTTGTCTTCTTTGATCATGTAGGTTTTGTTCCATTTATTTGTTTGTATCTTGTCTTATGATATTGATTATTTTTTTCTTCTTCCAATTATTCAATATTTGCTCTGTAATTATCGCATCATTGAAATGAATTAAAGAAGATAAAAATATACGGGGTATTTGTGAATTTGAGTTTCTGATGGGTATCTTCGGGATCTGTAAATCTTTTGATTCTCTGTTTATAACTAGTTTTGTTCTTTTTTTCGGTGGCGAGAAAATCTGTTTTATTTGTTAAAGCATGATCTTTAATGGGAAACAATGTTTTGGAATTTGTCACCTACAATATGTCTGTGTAAATTTGGGATTCAAATCTGTTGCTTGCGGTTTGCTTAGCCTAATCTCCAAATGAGTTATTCGTCATACATCTTATAGCCAAAAGAATTTTCAGATATGTTATCAGGTACATCGTTCAGAGTAAAAAGATTTGAAGGATCTTTAACCGCAAATTTGATTTTGTTAAAAAAAAAAATCCTTCCAAAACCACAAAGAAGATCCATAAAAAACCTGCATTTGAGAACCCTTAAGATGATGCTTTGTTGCGTTTTGTTAGTATGGAGACGCCACTAAAGTTGTCATTCCTTACATAAGTCATTAGTTTGAACAAAGGGGAATATTTTTATTTTTATAAAAAAAGATGAAGTTTACAATATATAAAAGGCAAAATTAAACTAATTACCGAAATTACCAAAATACTTTTTAGGGGTGAAAAAATTAAATGTCATTGTACTACCAATGACTACTTACAAGGACTACGCTCTTAATAATCATTTACTAATTTAGACAACTTTCTATAAAAGTCAACAAACGTGGCTAAGTGACAAAAATATCATCAACTTTGCCAAAAAAAAATAAATAAAGGAAAAACATTAAACATCAACAATTTTGCCAAAAATTCAATAAAGATGACTGTTATTTCAAAGAATGCTTAATATGTCAATAAAAGATGACACTCTTTTTAAGAATGTCAAAAATGTCAACAAAATGAGGCACTCATTCTAATATAACTTGTGCCACATGGAATAGCTTTGGGTACACTCCATTGAAACCTTCATGTGACGCCAATGTGCCCTTAAGTTGTCTGCCGCATTCAACCATTAAACTCTGAGCTAGTCTCGTCATTATTTCTATGATCATCTTAGCCTTATGTCTTGTGATTGGCCCTTCTAATACTTGCAATGGTTCCTTGTTCTTGGCCATTTCTCTTAGTGCTACATGTGTGTCATGTCAAGGACAATATGGATCACATCCATGTTGGGTTCTCTAAAAACAATAACCAAGATCTTTAAGCATAAAATCATGTGAATTCGCAAAGTAAAGTAGCGGAAAATACTTACAATGCTCGGTTGAATGGATGCAGGAGATAACAAAATTTCCAACCTTTTGTGTAGTTGCTCCAAGCTTCTCATTTGATGTATGTTGAGCTTCCAAGCTTGTTCTTGAATTCCAAACTCAAGGGTTAGTGTCCCTAACACCTTTGTATGACTCCTTTGATGTGCTAGCATTATTGATTTGTGAATCAAAAATCAAAGGAAATGAACCCTAGGTTCACGCCCATGAAGAGAAAAATGGCCAAGGTTCACGCCATTTTCATGAAGAATAAGAGAAAAAAAGTTTGTTACTTGTGTTGTGTAATTGTTTTCCAAAATCAATTACCTATTACCAAAAATCAAATTTTGGTAATAGTTATTCCAAATGACATAAAGTAAGCTTGTGTGTTTTACAAGCTTCCATCAACCACCAACTTCCATCAACCCAAAGTTGATAAAGTTGACTAGGT
The DNA here is from genome assembly GCA_019454045.1 of Zanthoxylum bungeanum. Classification (NCBI taxonomy): domain Eukaryota; kingdom Viridiplantae; phylum Streptophyta; class Magnoliopsida; order Sapindales; family Rutaceae; genus Zanthoxylum; species Zanthoxylum bungeanum. The sequence continues at coordinate 37,703 of SKCR01050391.1, forward strand.
GATGTGACTTGTGTGGGCCCCACTTTAATTCAAAATTCGAGTGGGCCCGCAAACACATTCCAGGCTCGGGTTCGTTAATTTCGAATTAACGAATTTTCCGTTGCGACGTAATTAAATCAAATTTAATTAAATAATTATGCCTAGCAAAATTACTATTAAAGTCGTTCGCGAATTAATTCTAAATTAATTCGTTCGCCCGAATTAAAATCCAATTTTAATTCCGTTATGAAATCTAATTTCATTTAATATATCGAATATATTATTTTACCGATTAATTCCAAATTAATCGTTCTCTCTCTCTTTTAATTGAATTTTATCCCAGATAAATTTCACCGTAATTAATCATAGATTAATTTTTTCTCTCTTCTAATTAATCCAAGATTAATTATGTCCGAGTCATACGTCATCGGTGAATCTTCGGGAAGCGACCCATGAGATCTCTGGATATGTTGGCAGTAAATCTGGTTATCAAACTATCCGAATACGTGCGTACCCCGTACCACGTTTTTACCGATTTACAAGACATGGTTGGCTTCTAGCAAAACATCGTGCCTACCCAATTCTCCAGAAATATTCTTTTAAGGAATATGTAATCTGTGTCAGGCGTAGTATACGTAGTATTGCGTATTACGATCCAGTATCAGATGTAACATGCTAAGTCTGGGGCTGGAATTGTGTCTGCCCCGTACGAAGCACATATCAGATCTCTGGTAACTAGTCTCTATAATCGGATAAACATGACCTAGTCATATTATCCCGATGACTGCAGTACTTAAGAGTACTAGTTCCGTATCCTGCGTGATCATCATCTCCATATGACTGGAGTGATACTTCCATCTTGACATCACACCCAATACACTACGATTTTCAGTATACCCAGAAGAGGCATACACAGAACTTGTTAAAGCCCCGGATGAACAAAACCAAAGTATACTGATTGTCGCAAGTATTAGCGATGCAAGTCTCAGGTTAAGACCAAATACACCGACCCAGATTCGGATTCCCATAGACACATAGTCATACTACCAATGGGATTTCGAGGGGTCTATCCAGAGCGAAGCTGTTCCCGTACCATCGGTAAACACAACCTCATATCACACTTGCATAAGTATCCAATACTTAAATATATGATAACTATGCCGTTATGCTCCCACAACGCGCGCACGTGCAATACTAGTCTATTCCGCATTATCGATGTCCAGTCTCGATAATACTACGACTAGGGATTTTTAATGATTAAACCTTAGTGGATTAATATTGTCTCATATCTTATTAATCCGGTACTAAACATATGTACTTTTATCATTTATGTATCTTGGTAATCCAATTAAAAATGATAAAAGAGCAATTTCCTTTGTCACATAGTTAATTTGTACAACAACGCCATGTTCTGTACAAATAGTGATGCTATGGG
>SKCR01050392.1:0-39248 GCA_019454045.1 Zanthoxylum bungeanum
TGAGATTATGTTGCCTCAATTGATCGATCAAATCGATCATTTGAAGAACATGTGGGCTAACACTTTGCCCCTCATCCAGACGCGCATGAACCCTTCCATGGCGACCTTGTGAACAATACCCGTTCCTGGTTCTCGAACGATTGTCTTAATCGCGTTATCATACTATAGGAATCTGATGTTCCATAGTATTGTTGCTTGAGTTTCGGAGAGAGCGAACTAAGGATGTATGATTTAACCCTTAAATCATCATTCTTCCAAGCTTCAAAAACTTGGCGTTCCTCCTCCGAAGCATCCTCACCCACTGCAAGGGTAAAGGACCCTCAAGAACAATAACCCAACTTTTCGGAGTCGAGGACAATCCTCAAATCCAATTCCCGTCCGTAAAGTTCTCAGCGCCTTTTAGTTTGTTCGCATCTAACATAAGCGCAAACTGATTTGTGGATTGACCCGCCATCTCAAACTATCATATAGATCATGAAAAACGGTTAGCAAAAAATAAGCAGTTTCATATAATATCATAAGCATAAACTAGATCATGGATTTTTAATCTAATATGCCCCTCCCACTAAATCATGCAATACTGTAATCCCAAAACAGAATACAAATATTTAATAATTAAATTAAATATAAATAGTGAAAGGTGGATCCCGTGAATATATTTCAGCTCACAGCAGAGGCACGTCTCGTCGCCTACGTATATTCATCAGGTAGACAACTCATTTGTCAATCACTCAAAAGTGACTCCTAAGTATCCGGTCCTGGCGGTTTCTCGTTGTCGCTGCGAAGGCAGGCCCACAAGGAGACGTACCAAGGTAATACTCGTCAATGATAAACTCAAGTTACTTACGTAATCCTGACAGCTAGGGCACGTTCAGAATTCCGCTTTTACTTGAATTTATCTAGTATCAAATATACATCCGGTATAAATAAATCTTTATCGGCTACACCCTCACAGCAGCAGAGGCACGGTCTCGGATGTTGTCACAAAGAAGTATTCATAAATCGTATTGACAAGACGGACCATATAACATGCATCAAATACATAAGTACATTTAAACCTTATTATTATGGATTTTCCGCTAAGTGTCATACACCCTAAATCTAACCAGTTAGATCCTAATAAGCATGCACAAAGTCAAGAAAACATGATTAAACATTGATTCAATGAAGGCTAATCATATTAGGTGGCCTAGAATCAGACTCGCTCTGATACCATTTTGAAGGGGTTATTTAGGGGGTGGAGTCCGGTAACGCAGCGGAAGCGGTGAAATCCGATTTTCAGATTTCAAAAATTTTTCTCGGATAAATTAAATAAACATATTTATTTAATATTCCAATAATCAAATTATGAAAATAAATTCAATAAAACAATTTTAAGTGAATTTACCGAAATACCCTTGTTTTGTATTTTTGTCCGTTTTAGTCCGAAATTGATCCAATCAATTTTGAATGATTCTAAATCATTTCTAAGATGAACTTATGATGTTCAAAACATCAAAACACCAAAGCAACCAAAATCCCCAAATTTCCTTATCTTGGCCGAATGCACACATTTGGTGCCCAAGTTGACCATTTGGTCATTTCATGCTTCAAAACTCATCCAAATGAAATCCAACCAACATGAAACTTTGCATGCATCATATACACACCCAAATGCTCAACATATATGAAAACCCCCAAATTTGGAATTAGTTAAAAACCCTAATTTTTCAATTTCCTCAATTGGACAAATTAGACCAAATACATTAAATCAATTACTTCAATCATCATTCTTCCATCCAATCCAAGTCTCAACACAATGAATCAACTCAAGATCAAATCTAGGTCATTTAAGAGTGGGTCAATAACTCTAGATTAGCAACATGGTTTCATAAACCTTAAAAGAATCCTTACAACTACAATAGTCACAAGTTTCATTCACCATACATGCTCAACACTTCTATCAAACTTCCACCAACAAAAACACAAAGAAATAAAGAAATAAATAATCTAAGAACATCACATGTTGAAGCCTTGAACCTAAGGAACATATTCCTCTCTAATAGTAAGTTGGAAAAACTTACTAAATTCCAAGCTATCTTTGATTTTGTCTTTCTTTTCTCAAGCTTCCTTTGCCTTTCTTCAATGGAGTTTATTTTGATAAAGTGTATTAGGTTAAGTGTATCATGAAATGAAAATCAATTTATACTTGTTTCATTTAGCCTTTGGCCGAAATTGGCTAAGACAAAAACAAGGAAATTAATTTCATTTTCATTTCAAGTTTCATTTGGTCAACTTGCACAAATATCTTATAAACTACTTTATTAGATATTTATTTTGGTCAAAAAATGCAACTAATGTCATTTACTTTAATTATCCTAACATAAGATATTTATATTTTAATTAATTTAATCATTTAACAATTAATTAATTAATTAATTAATCAAATACAAATATATTAAATATATGTATAATATTTGCATTAAATATTAAAAAACATATATTCATTTAGGATAAAAGTCAAATAACTCATTTTGACTATTAATTAATGTGTATTTAAATTAATCAAAGTATTAAATGTAAATACACAATAATTAAGCAAATGACTATCTAGTCTCTTTAGCATGTATCTTGCGTTTAACCATTAAACGACTTTATAAATAATCAATATTATTTATTTATGTTGCTCTAGTGCTCAACGAGTATGTTTCATTATTGAGACTCTCTAGGTTCAGGTATATCCGTCACAAAATCTAATTTCGTGTCCATAATCTATCCACCCGTAGATTATGACGATCACAGATAATCTCGCTGAACCATACATGTCAAGGTCATCGCAAATGTATAATTCCTCCGTCACAGGTATCCGGATGAATCCCAGAGATATAGATGTAAACGTCAAATCTCTATCGGGATTATCCAGTCGACTATTCTATTAGCAATCTCAAAAAGAATGTTTAGAACTAGCTTCTAAACTTACCACGGGCCCATGGTTTTATCTGATTGCTAATCATATGGACTACCTATGCTCTGGTACACAGAACTGACGGATCCTATCTTGGTACACATAGGACACCCTGAGGATCTATCTACACCCAACGAACAGGCGGAGGTCTGATCTTAATAGATCGGTGACGTGACTGCCATCTAAGTGTAGAAGATGTCTCATGTGCCCACAATGGCATCTCAAGTCTAAGAATCACAAGTGCTACTCAACCCAAGAAGATTCTTATTGACGCTGGTGTACCATCCATTAAGAATCTTCGGTGAGTCGTTCAGTGTTTATCCACTATAAACACCTACACGTCTATACTAGTCTCCAAGACTTATGGTTCATTGAGAAACCATTGGAATCATATATTCCAATATACGACATGTACCGGTCTCAACAGGTTTACTATACTGACCAAGTAGTGTAAACCTTGACCAGGAACTGTCTGAGAATGACAACGTCATGATACATCTCAATGTCTGTTGCGACACTTTTGCAACTGTATCATGACTAATCATTCTAGGGTCATTACGTCTTTACCATATAGAAAAATAGATTATATTATAGAAACTGCATATATTATTACTGATAATAATGTTTTACAGAAGTATTTAACAGAAATACAACCGGGAATTGGCACTCTGAGCACCAACCCCTACAAAGATATCACGGTGGATTTATGAGTTATCTTCCACACTTTAATGGTAGTCATGTCACCGATCTATTTAGGTCAGATCTCCATCTATTCGTTGGGTGTGGACTGATGCCCATGATATCCGGTGTGTATCCAGATAGAATCTGTTAGTTCTGTGTACATGGCATAAGTATCATGCACGTGTTTGCGATCTGTTAAATTCATGGTCGTGGTACACAGTGAAAGCGAGTTCCGAGTGTTATTAAAAAATCATAAATTTATAAGTCGATTATATTATACCATAGGGATTTAATGTTCATATCTATATCCCCGGTATAATATGGATTATCTATGATAGAGAGATTATACTTATGTGATGACCTCAACATATATAGTTCAACGAGATTATCCGTAGTCGTCATAATTCATGAATGGGTGAATTATAGACAAGAAATTGGATTCCTTGACTAAAAACCTGAACTTAGAAAGTCCAACAATATGAAGTGTACTCGTTGAGCACTTGGACAATACATTATGAATAATACCGATTATTCATGATATTTTATCGAATTAAGTGAGTTAATTGGAATCGTTTAATCGTTAAATGAAGATACATATGTCGTGATATTTTTAGTCATTTAATATGTATTTGTACTTGATACATAATTATATTTGATGTATATTTATTAATAAAATAATAGCTTGACACTTGTAAAGTAAATTAATAATTAGACTAATTAATGAATTAGACAATTTAGTTTTTACTTTACAAGTGTAACAAACCTATTTGTTGTTTAATATATATTAATGGAATATATGTTATTGATTGAGCCAAGTGTTTGGATTTATCACCAAGTATTTTAATATGATTAAAATTAAAAATAAATGACCACTTTTTTATTCCATTTTCAAGCAACTTTTTGACATATAAAAGAAAACTTTTTTTTTTTCATTTGGGTGAAGAAGTGGCCGAATACCATGGTCATTTTTGAGAGCTTCAAAAATACTTTGAGAGGCTACAAAGAAAGTCATCAAACCAAGGACAAAGCTTATGGATTTATGAAAATTTGTGAGATAATTTTTATTTCCTTTATTTTAGAAATTTTATTTTATTGTTCTTGAGTTTCTACAATTTTTGTAGGATTTTTTTTTTAGTCTCTAATTTTGGGGCTTTTTTGATTTTGTTGATGGATTGAGTGGTTAGAAACATGTGTAGACATATATTGAACTAGATTAAAGTAATTTGTGTTCAAATTTATTATTTGACAACTAGGTTGTCATTCTAGAGTGTAATGACCACTTTTTTCATGCCCAAAACTATTATAGGGTTCTTCATTTTTGGTGGCTTCAATAAGTGTTGTGATTAATTAGATTAATGTTGAGAAAATTGGATTTAAAATATGTAAAGTTGTTGTTTTTTTTTGTCAAGATCACATCTGGGAAATCTTGTTATTTTGGTGATGAAAAATATGTTGTTTGAATATGTTGGATGTGTTGGAGTTGGTACTTGGAGCGCCAATCCGAATAATATATTGTACATTTTATTATTTATTAATAAAATAACTACATTTTCATTTCATACCTTATTAATGGTAATGTCATTATGCATATTATATTGATGTATAAATATGTTGAGAATGACATCGACCTTAGAATAATATTGTAGGAATACTAGATACTGGGTGGTCCGGTATTGGAGTAATATTACTATTAAAAACTATTTTTAAAGTAAATATTTCTAGTCGTTGGTTTTGGAATACGGTCGAATTCCTATAACCGATAAGACTTGTACATGTCGTATATTGGAATTGGAGTTCCAACGGTTTATCCTGATGTACCATGAGCTTTGGAAGCTCATATAAACATATGGTTATTCGTTAGAGTGAATACTGAATGACTCACAAGTGATTCCTAATAGTTGGAAGTATACACCACCGTCAATAAGAATCTCCTCGAGTCGAGTAGCATATGTAATCCTTGACTATACGATAGCATGATTTGTGTGAGATCCTCCACACTTAGATGTCATTTATGTCAGAAACATTTCATGGTTTGGCCTCTAGATGTTCGTTGGGTGTGGACCGATGCACTCGTTAATAAAGTGCGTATTAAGATAAAATATGTCGGCCCGTATTTATACCATAAGAGGTTTAGGTATCCATGTGAGTAAGCTACGATTCTTAAGACTTTGGCCAAATTCGATCACCTATGGTGGATCACATTAGTTGTAAATAATCGTGGACATGTCAATATGAGATGTACGTCTTAGATACTTGATAGTATTCTATGTTTCCTAAGCACAATTCTGATAGCCTACGACAGAGGGATTGTTAAACATATGTGATGACCTCAACTTGTATAGTTCAGAAAGGTCGTTCGTGTTCTTCGCGAATTAGGAGGTGGCCGAATAGCGTATATATTAGCTAGGCTTATATGACGAACGTGTACTTAAGTATTCTTTTCTCCGTGTAAGCAATGAGAGTAGTCTCTGATATATTTGATATAAAGTTTTATATATGATATAAAACAAGAGACTTGTGATATATTCTCATTAGTCGCGTATTAGATATGATCTAATAAAAAATACAATAAGACAATATGTATGACAGTTAGTGTAACTGTTGATAGTTAACGTGTCTTTTATATATATGGTATTCATCTTTCGTAAATGATGATACCTTTGTCGAAAGTGAGATTGATTAGAATGTCTAGTCAATCTTATGCATTATAAGATGATGACATAGTGAATACTATATTATGTGCGATTAAAGATATCAATTTAATCGTAATTGTTACGAGTTATTTTGATATGATGCAGACCATATGATGGGTCTTGAAACATGTTCTTTATTATCTTAGAGATATTAAGAACGAGTTTCTTATTCATGGAGAATTTAGTCTGGAACCATAATGTCAGATTAATTTTGATCTTAATTATGACATTAGATGGTCTATGTCATATAATTTCAGAAAAGATACAGTATGGGTGAACACAATTTTGGGTCAAACCGCGAACCGCATCAAATCGCACCGCACCGAACCGAACCGCGCGGTTTGAAAAAATATTAAAAATAATTTTGAATCACACCGAATCGAACCGCAAATTTCGGGTCGGTGTGCGGTTTTGACCCATGTCAAACCGCGAACCGCCCAAACCGTATATTTGACTCGAACCGTGACCCGAACCTCCTAAACCGCCGACCCGCGTACAAATTAAATATTATTTTATATTTTTCTTCTTCTTTAACTATGAAAATTAAGATATTTAATGATCATATAACAATATGTAATGAATAAATGAAAATTATGTAATTTTTTCTTCAATTATAATGTGAAAACACACAAAATTTTCTTAAAAAATTTATAATCCAAACCGCCGACCCGAACCGCCCAAACCGTTAAATCGCCAACCAGAACCGCCGCGGTTTTCCTTATCAAATTTGCGGTTTCGTTTTCTAATTTCCCAAATCGCCAACCCGCGCGGTTTGAAGTAAAAAACGAAAAAATCACCCCAAATCGCACCGCGAACACCCCTAAGATACAGTAGGAGTGTCACTGTTGATTCTACTAAAATAGTGGAATCAGTTGCAACTTATGAAGTATTGACTTATGAAGCTGCATAGTGACCCTATAGATTAGAAGTTTTCATATTAGTGTAGTGTTTGCGGTTGTCTCATAGTATTTAGATTTGATCTCTAAATACATAGACAACTCAGTAGCTATAACACAATACTGATATAGCGTCTGAGTCATATTGATGTGGAATTTGGATTCTACAAAATATGAATGATGCTGGTTAAGGAAAACGATTGAGTTTGTTGGACGAACTCAATTTGTTAAAGCGGGCTTACATGTAATGAAGATAATGCAAACGTAATAATTTCTACAGTATGGCCCATCAACATTTCAGAAGCTTTGGGCCTAATAGTCATAAGGTACGAACTTGCCCTAGTTTAAATGGCCCAGCAAGCCCGCATTTCTGACAATAGTCCAACTGCATCCAAATGAGGATGGTCCACAAGCACATATCCAAGGAAATAATTGTTACTTTAGCCAACCCGGTCTATGGGTGGGTTAGTAAGAGTATAGACAAAAGCTCTCACTGGCGAAGGATGGCCCACAACTAGGTCTCCCCACTCAAGGGTTCGAGCAACCAGTGGGCGCACCCTTTTTTATACACTAAGGTACGTGCCAATGAGCTATGGTGTGTGACGGACTGTCAAATGGATTTCCCGTTGTAGATCCCCCAGAGGGAAGGTGGAGCGAGGCTCACTTAAATACCCAAGCCTCTTAGGCTCTTATCGCTTGTTGTCAGGAATAAACAACGAGTCCTCCAAATTAGTCAATCACAAAGGCTACGAGTAGATGGCCATATAGGTGTCCTCACAGCTTTTCCTTCTAGAAAGGTAGTGAGTGAAGGAAGACACCAAACCATTACCTAGCCTCAAAGTGCCCTTGATTAAACCCCCACTTTATCCACTATAGACATGGCCAATTAAAACATAAATCCAAACATTACAAGACAATATTTCGGGGCCAATTCTCTATCCCCAGTGGAGTCGCCAGACTGTGGGACACATGACCTGGGCGACGCCGTTTCTAGGCTCGCGACACTAGTTGGGAAATACTAAATAATATGGAGTCGCCACTCGGTGTGAACCGGGACAAAGATTTAAGGCCGCACTCACCCCTCGTAAGGGAAGACCTCAAACCATTGGGTTCGGAACGGTCCCTTACTTATGTCACTTGTAATAAAAGGATTTATGTAATAATTTGATCAAGCTTAAGTAACACTTATTTCCAAAAATATCATGCTTCTAGATTCATATGCATACATCAACAAGTTCATCACAACATGCAACATCACATGACAATCTCATGAACATATTTAAATCCTATGATATGGAAAACTAAGAACAACATAATCATGCTTGAGTACTATCTCATGAACCTATTAACCAAATAACATGCTAACAGCCTAATCATGCTTGAATACAATCCCAAGAACACATAGAATGGATAAATGCAGGAATACAAATAATACGGTTGGCTATATAACACAAGAAAGATCAACCAAGAGGCAATTATGCATGAATATGATAAGACAGACTCAGTTCAGTGTGTCCGCATTCGTGTAGCGTTCGTAAACGCGTTCGAACGGTAAACAGAAGGTTCGCGTTCGTGTGGCGTTTGATAACGCGTTCGAACGGAAATGAGACAGAATTCTCGCGTTCGTATGGCGTTTGATAACGCGTTCGAACGTAAATGAAACAGAATGCTCGAGTTCGTATAGCGTTTGATAACGCGTTCGAACGGAAATGAAACAGAATGCTCGCGTTCGTATGGCGTTTGATAACGCGTTCGAACGGAAATGAGACCTGATGCATGATAAGGCAAAAAATGCATGCGCGTTCGAGTTGCGTTTGTAAACGCGTTCGAACGGGAACAGACCTGATGCATGAAATGAGACGCAATACATAAACAACAAAATAAAGGGGCGCAGCGAAGTACTGCCGTAAAGGTGGCCTTTTGGGGCTCTTGATCTCTCAAAGAGAGGACCTTTAGACCAACATTCTAAGCCCATGCGCGTCACATCACATCATGCATACAAACATAAAGACAATCATATTATTCTAAGTATGTCCGATTGAACGTGTCTTGTATCCAACCGAACACACATCAACCGGCGCGGCAAAGCATCGTGGTAAAGGATTTTAACCCTCCAATTAGGGAACCTTTCATCGCACTTACTAAGCCCATGCACTCGATCGTATCATACGGGAATAGACAACATGCAGAATTTAAATAACAAGAATTAAATAAACCAAAGCAACACAAAACAAGAGAAGGTGCTGTTTACTCAAGTGGTACGTGGAGTTGTGTCCCAAGTACAGACCGCACTACCGTCCATTCGGATTCGGCTACGGAATTTACGTCTGGGTTTCCATCCTATATACCACAAGAGACGACACTCTTCCATTTCATTCAAGCCACAACATGCATCTATAAACGACTCTCATGCGAATAAAATTCAATAATGAAAGAAACGAATATAAACTAATGAAAAAATGCCCTCAGGTCTAACATTTTAAGTCGTCTCTCGGACTCGCGTTTCACGAAGATCGGAAGGGGTAAAGCTCCACAACTCTTCCGGTTCACTGGTTCACTGCTCTCGTTCGTTGTCTTACTGTTTTGGGTCGTCGTCCTCCGTCTTTTGCTGCTGTTTTGACTCCGATTCGCTGCCGCTGCTACTGTTTTGCTGCTGTATTTTAATTACTGTTTTTGGGATGTTTTGGCTACTGTTTTTTGTGTTATTTTCGGTGGTGTTATGGTGTGGTTCGGGGGCTGTTTTATGTGTGTGTTTAGGGTTGCTATATGCGTGTTTTAGGGCTGTTTGGGATGTGTTTTTCGGTGAGGTGAAGGGGCTGTTCGGGATATGTTTTGGTCAAGGCGATGGGGATTCTTTTGTTTGTGATCTTTTTGTTATTGAGAGTGAGGGAGAGTTGTGTCTATGAGCTAGCTAGGCTTTTTTTTTATATGAATGAGCTAGGGTTGAGAAGGTTGGTGAAGGGTTCTTTTTATAGGCAAAGGGTTAGGCTTGACAAGGAAAGGGATTTTTGTATTTAAAAAAGGATATGATTTGGTGTTGGACAAGGAAAGCAATGGATTTGATTGGCTTGGATTATGGAGGTTGAATATTTAGTTTATGTTGATTAGGCATACAATATTTTATGTTTGGGAATAATATATTGGTTGATTGATTTTAACTTGGTATGATTATATTTGATTGGCTTGGATTAGGCATTTAGTTTGTTGATTGATTTTAATTAGGCATGCAATTCTTTAATTTGTGTAAGTATTTTATTTAATTTGGTATGTGATTTTTAGATTTGTTTTGATTTCACCATGTGTTAAATATGTGTTTTAAGTGGGCTTGGGTGTGTGGGCCAAGGTTTGGGCGAATTGGGCTTAATGTGAGGCTAGCAGCAAAACCAGAATTACCAACACCGTTCGAACGCTTACTCGAACGTGGCACGAATGTCCGCAATCTGCCTGACGTTCGAACGAAGTAACGAACGCATCACCAACGAAAACAGTGAACCTTGTTTATTCTGAATTTCCCCTTCCGATGTCCGTTTCCCGTGACCTCCGTGACTTAAAAGGTAGTGTCTCCAAAATGAGACTCATCATAGGGACTTATATGTAAAAATGCAGTGCCTACAGTCGCCCCCACTTTGATGAGACTTGTGTAATGTGCAACAGTGACAATCCTATCAAAGTTATGCAATGCATTTCTACTTACCTGGCTCGCCAGCTGCCACTTGACTTACCATGTGTTGAGTTGATTTGGGTGGTGAGGTGCTGCGACCCCTAGTTCATTCCCGAACCGTGTTGTGATGTGGTCCATTCCCGAATCGTGCTTCCATTCTTGGAGTACCATTCCCGGCTTGTTCATTCTCGAACTGTGTTAAGATGAGGCTTTATTCCTCCCGAGCTTTATTCCCGAACTGTTGAGATGAGGCTTTATTCCTCCGAGCTTTGTTCTCGAACTGTGTTGAGATGAGGCTTTATTCCTCCGAGCTTTGTTCTCGAACTGTGTTGAGATGAGGCTTTATTCCTCCCGAGCTTTGTTCCCGAACTGTTGAGATGAGGCTTTATTCCTCCCGAGATTTATTCTCGAACTGTGTTGAGATGAGGCTTTATTCCTCCCGAGCTTTATTCCCGAACTGTTGAGATGAGGCTTTATTCCTCCCGAGCTTTATTCCCGAACTGTTGAGATGAGGCTTTATTCCTCCGAGCTGAATGCATGCTTTCTTCCTGAATTGTACTGAATGTGGGCTTTATTCCCAAGTTTACTGGACGTAGGCTTTCTTCCTGAATTGTATTGAATGTGGGCTTTATTCCCGAACTGCACTGAGTGTGGGCTTTATTCCCGAACTGTGTAGATGAGGCTTTATTCCTCGAGCTTTATTTCCGAATTATTGAGATAAGGCTTTATTCCTCCGAGCTTTGTTCCCGAACTATGTTGAGATGAGGCTTTATTCCTCCGAGCTTTGTTCCCGAACTGTTGAGATGAAGCTTTATTCCTCCCGAGCTTTGTTCCCGAACTGTGTTGACATGAGGCTTTCTTCCCATTGAGCTTTGTTCTCAAACTATACTGACATGAGGCTTTATTCCTCCCGAGCTTTGTTCTCTGATCTGAGCTGACTGTGTGGCTTTGTTCTTGAACTGTATTTAATGCAGGCCTTCTTCCTGAACTGAACTGAATGTAGGCTTTCTTCTTGAACTGCACTGAGTGTGGGCTTTATTCCCGAACTGAACTGGCATGAGGCTTTCTTCCCCTTGAGCTTGGTTCTCAAATTATACTGACATGAGGCTTTCTTCCCCTTGAGCTTTGTTCTCAAACTATACTGTCATGAGGCTTTCTTCCCCTTGAGCTTTGTTATCAAACTATACTGTCATGAGGCTTTCTTCCCCTTGAGCTTTGTTCTCAAACTTATACTGATATGAGGCTTTCTTCCTCTTGAGCTTTGTTCTCAAACTATACTGACATGAGGCTTTTATTCCCCTGGGCTTTGTTCCCTGACTGTGTTAACTGTGGGCTTTGTCCCCGAACTGTACTGAATGTGGGCTTTATTCCCGAACTGTTACTGTAAGTTGTTCATTCCTGAACTGTTATCGGGAGGTGGTTCATTCCTGAACCGTTACTGTAAGGTGGTTCATTCTCGAACCGTGCTTCCATTCTTGGAGTGCCATTCCCGGCTTGTTCATTCTTGAACTGTCCATTCCCGGACCATATCTCCATTCTCGGAGTGCCATCCTCGGCGTGCTCATTCCCGAGCTGTCCATTCTCGGACTATATCTCCATTCTCGGAGTGCCATTCTCGGCAGAACTGATCTGATGTAATGTGGGCCTCAACCCTGGGACTCATTCCCAAACTGTGTTTGATGTGGGCCTCGACCCTGGGACTCATCCCCAAAACTGATGTTGAAGTGGGCCTCGGCCCCAACTGCTACTGACATGGGCCTCGCCTCCAGATTGATGCTGATGTGGGCCTCGACCCTCGGGACTCATCCCCAAAACTGATTGCTGAAGTGGGCCTCAGCCCCAACTGCTACGGACATGGGCTTCACCCCCAGATTGATGCTGATGTGGGTCTCGACCCTCGGATTCATTCCAAAATTCTGCTGATGCGGGCCTCGGCCCTGGGATTCATTCCCTGGATTCATTCCAAAATTCTGCTGATGTGGGCCTCGACCCTGGGATTCATTCCCTGGATTTATTCCAAAATTATGCTGATGTGGGCCTCGGCCCTGAGATTCATTCCCTCGATTCATTCCAAAATTATGCTGATGTGGGCCTCGGCCCTGGGATTCATTCCCTGGATCTATTCCAAAATTCTGCTGATGTGGGCCTCGGCCGCAGAATGATGTGGGCTTCGCCCTAAACTGATATTGATATGGGCCTCGCCCCCAGACTGATACAGCTGATATGGGCCTCGCCCCAAGACTGATACTGATATGGGCCTCGCCCCAAGACTGATACTGATATGGGCCTCGCCCCAAGACTGATACTGATATGGGCCTCGCCCCCAGACTGATACACTACTGTCGATGTTCTTGATTGGTTTGTCTTTTGACGCTTTCTTTTTTTTTTCTTTTGAAACCTGTTATTACAAAACAGAACAAACACAAAAAGGATGCAAATATGTTACGTGTATGCATGCATGCATGATTGGGTTTCCTATCCCGTTGGGCTAGGTCTTCTGCCAGTACTCTGGGTGGCTGCTTGGTCTTTTGACAAGTCTGTCCTCTTCCATAACCAACATGTATCTATGATGGCTTTCAGAACACAAGGGTTAACATGATGTATGTATGCATGGGGTGCATGAGATGCATATGATACAAGGAATATATCAACTCATTAAAATTTTCACACAAATCGGCCCATCATCATTTCAGAAGCTTTTGGGCTAACTGTCATAGGAGTGAACTCGTCCCAGTTTAAATGGCCCAACAAGTTCACATCTCATGGCAAGAAGTCCAACCGTATCCAAATGATAATGTTCCTAAACACAAACATGTAATGAAGATAATGCAAACGTAATAATTTCTACAGTATGGCCCATCAACATTTCAGAAGCTTTGGGCCTAATAGTCATAAGGTACGAACTTGCCCCAGTTTAAATGGCCTAGCAAGCCCGCATTTCTGACAATAGTCCAACTGCATCCAAATGAGGATGGTCCACAAGCACATATCCAAGGAAATAATTGTTACTTTAGCCAACCCGGTCTATGGGTGGGTTAGTAAGAGTATAGACAAAAGCTCTCACTGGCGAAGGATGGCCCACAACTAGGTCTCCCCACTCAAGGGTTCGAGCAACCAAGTGGGCGCACCCTTTTTTATACACTAAGGTACGTGCCAATGAGCTATGGTGTGTGACGGACTGTCAAATGGATTTCCCGTTGTAGATCCCCCAGAGGGAAGGTGGAGCGAGGCTCACTTAAATACCCAAGCCTCTTAGGCTCTTATCGCTTGTTGTCAGGAATAAACAACGAGTCCTCCAAATTAGTCCATCACAAAGGCTACGAGTAGATGGCCATATAGGTGTCCTCACAGCTTTTCCTTCTAGAAAGGTAGTGAGTGAAGGAAGACACCAAACCATTACCTAGCCTCAAAGTGCCCTTGATTAAACCCCCACTTTATCCACTATAGACATGGCCAATTAAAACATAAATCCAAACATTACAAGACAATATTTCGGGGCCAATTCTCTATCCCCAGTGGAGTCGCCAGACTGTGGGACACATGACCTGGGCGACGCCGTTTCTAGGCTCGCGGCACTAGTTGGGAAATACTAAATAATATGGAGTCGCCACTCGGTGTGAACCGGGACAAAGATTTAAGGCCGCACTCACCCCTCGTAAGGGAAGACCTCAAACCATTGGGTTCGGACGGTCCCTTACTTATGTCACTTGTAATAAAAGGATTTATGTAATAATTTGATCAAGCTTAAGTAACACTTATTTCCAAAAATATCATGCTTCTAGATTCATATGCATACATCAACAAGTTCATCACAACATGCAACATCACATGACAATCTCATGAACATATTTCAATCTTATGATATGGAAAACTAAGAACAACATAATCATGCTTGAGTACTATCTCATGAACCTATTAACCAAATAACATGCTAACAGCCTAATCATGCTTGAATACAATCCCAAGAACACATAGAATGGATAAATGCAGGAATACAAATAATACGGTTGGCTATATAACACAAGAAAGATCAACCAAGAGGCAATTATGCATGAATATGATAAGACAGACTCAGTTCAGTGTGTGCGCGTTCGTGTAGCGTTCGTAAACGCGTTCGAATGGTAAACAGAAGGTTCGCGTTCGTGTGGCGTTTGATAACGCGTTCGAACGGAAATGAGACAGAATGCTCACTTTCGTATGGCGTTTGATAACGCGTTCGAACGTAAATAAAAGAATGCTCGCGTTCATATAGCGTTTGATACGCGTTCGAACGAAAATGAAATAGAATGCTCGCGTTCGTATGGCGTTTGATAACGCGTTCGAACGAAATGAGACCTGATGCATGATAAGGCAAAAAATGCATGCGCGTTCGAGTTGCGTTTGTAAACGCGTTCGAACGGGAACAGACCTGATGCATGAAATGAGACGCAATACATAAACAACAAAATAAAGGGGTGCGGCGAAGTACTGCCGTAAAGGTGGCCTTTTGGGGCTCTTGATCTCTCAAAGAGAGGACCTTTAGACCAACATACTAAGCCCATGCGCGTCACATCACATCATGCATACAAACATAAAGACAATCATATTATTCTAAGTATGTCCGATTGAACGTGTCTTGTATCCAACCGAACACACATCAACCGGCGCGGCAAAGCATCGTGGTAAAGGATTTTAACCCTCCAATTAGGGAACCTTTCATCGCACTTACTAAGCCCATGCACTCGATCGTATCATACGGGAATAGACAACATGCAGAATTTAAATAACAAGAATTAAATAAACCAAAGCAACACAAAACAAGAGAAGGTGCCGTTTACTCAAGTGGTACGTGGAGTTGTGTCCCAAGTACAGACCGCACTACCGTCCATTCGGATTCGGCTACGGAATTTACGTCTGGGTTTCCATCCTATATACCACAAGAGACGACATTCTTCCATTTCATTCAAGCCACAACATGCATCTATAAACGACTCTCATGCGAATAAAATTCAATAATGAAAGAAACAAATATAAACTAATGAAAAAATGCCCTCAGGTCTAACCTTTTAAGTCGTCTCTCGGACTCGCGTTTCACGAAGATCGGAAGGAGTAAGCTCCGCAACTCTTCCGGTTCACTGGTTCACTGCTCTCGTTCGTTGTCTTACTGTTTTGGGTCGTCGTCCTCCATCTTTTGCTGCTGTTTTGACTCCGATTCGCTGCCCTGCTACTGTTTTGCTGCTGTATTTTAATTACTGTTTTTGGGATGTTTTGGCTACTGTTTTTGGTGTTATTTTCGGTGGTGTTATGGTGTGGTTCGGGGGCTGTTTTATGTGTGTGTTTAGGGCTGCTATATGCGTGTTTTAGGGCTGTTTGGGATGTGTTTTTCGGTGAGGTAAAGGGGCTGTTCGGGATATGTTTTGGTCAAGGCGATGGGGATTCTTTTGTTTGTGATCTTTTTGTTATTGAGAGTGAGGGAGAGTTGTGTCTATGAGCTAGCTAGGCTTTTTTTTATATGAATGAGCTAGGGTTGAGAAGGTTGGTGAATGGTTCTTTTTATAGGCAAAGGGTTAGGCTTGACAAGGAAAGAGATTTGTGTATTTAAAAAAGGATATGATTTGGTGTTGGACAAGGAAAGCAATGGATTTGATTGGCTTGGATTAGGGAGGTTGAATATTTAGTTTATGTTGATTAGGCATACAATATTTTATGTTTGGGAATAATATATTGGTTGATTGATTTTAACTTGGTATGATTATATTTGATTGGCTTGGATTAGGCATTTAGTTTGTTGATTGATTTTAATTAGGCATGCAATTTCTTTAATTTGTGTAAGTATTTTATTTAATTTGGTATGTGATTTTTAGATTTGTTTTGATTTCACCATGTGTTAAATATGTGTTTTAAGTGGGCTTGGGCGTGTGGGCCAGGTTTGGGCGAATTGGGCTTAATGTGAGGCTAGCAGCAAAACCAGAATTACCGACACCGTTCGAACGCTTACTCGAACGTGGCACGAACGTCCGCAATCTGCCTGACGTTCGAACGAAGTAACGAACGCATCACCAACGAAAACAATGAACCTTGTTTATTCTGAATTTCCCCTTCCGATGTCCGTTTCCCGTGACCTCCGTGACTTAAAAGGTAGTGTCTCCAAAATGAGACTCATCATAGGGACTTATATGTAAAAATGCAGTGCCTACACCCTAGAATTATTCTTGGGTGCTTCATGTGTGGTGACTTTGATTGGTGTTGTGGATTAATCTTGAAAATTGGATTTAAAGCATGAAATTTGGCAAAAACGGTTTCCGGATCAGATCTAGAAGCTTACTGAGTTTGTTGATGAAAAATGTGTTTTTTTGAATGTTTTGGATGTGTTTTGGGTGTTGGAACAATTTCCGCAAAGTGTTTCGGAGTTGAAATAAGCGAAAACGACGAAAAATGGCGTTCCTGGGTGACTTTTGAGCCAACCGGGTGACGGGTGCCCTAACACTATTGGGGTGACCTGGGCAGTCCCAATAAGTGTTGGGTGGTTGGTTCGGTCAAAAATGCTAGACCGGGCCACGGTTCCGGTTCGGAACCGAAACTGAACCTATTGGAACCGGAAGGTTCCGGTTCCAGTCGGTTCTGGTTCCGATTCTGGAACCGAAACTGTGGCAGACCGGTTCGGTTGGGGTTCGACCCCAACTCAAACCGGTCCAAATTGGTGGAACCGCAGGGTTCCAACAGGAACCCTAACCCCAACGGTAATAACGGTAATAAAACGGTTATATTTAGGGGCATTTTTGGTATAAAAAAAATTCTAAAACTCTATAAATATGATTCATTTTTCATTATTTCAACACACCAAATTATCAACTCTCTCAATTCCTACAATTATCTTATTCTCAATCTCAATTCAATTAGTTATTATCATTCGCAATTAGTCAATTTTCTTATTTTTCTTACTTATTTCTTAAACGAAAAATGGCAAGCTCATCTGAGAACATCATGTCAAATATGACAACCCAAGAGAACGGCCCTAGTATCGGTGCACAATCACGGAGAGGAGAAGTTAAGGCTCGTTCCTCAGATGTTTTCAAAATTTATTTTCATTTAGAAAAATTAAACGATGACAGTTCAAGAGCAATTTGCAACTATTGTGGGGTTTCCTACAAATTTTTTGGTGGATACGGTAATATGATCAAGCACCTGGAAAGACATCATCCGGTTGAACTTGGAATTGATACGACACAAACTCAAATGGCGAGGTACGCATCATCTAGTAGAGGTACGGGTGCTGTAGATTTATTTAAATATTCTGATGCAAAAAATAGAGAAGAATTTGCGAAATTAACTTGTATGACACATCTTTCTTTAAGCTTTGGTGAAAAACTTCATTTTACTAATTACGTTCATAATGCTTTAAATCCTTCTACATGTAGAATGACTCGAAACATAACAAAACGTCATATTTTTAAATTATATAAAGATGGTAAAATTATTTTAAATGAAATATTTAAAGAGATGAAAGGTCGTATTTCTATATGTTCTGATATTTGGAGTGACCATTGGCAAACACACTCATACATGGGTGTGACTTGTCATTGGATTGATGCATCATTTACCATGCAAAAATGACTTATTGCATTTAGAGTTTTTGATGACCAACATACTGCAAAAAATATTTATAGAATGATGAAGGTAATTTTTGATGAATATGGTTTAGTAGAAAAAATTTTAACAATTGGATTTGATAATGCATCTGCAATTACTGCATCCATCAATGATTTAAAATCCTTATGTCAACCAAATTTAGGGGGTCAATTTTTCATATTCGTTGTACATGTCATGTCCTTAACTTATGTGTTCAAGATGGTCTGAAATTATTATCACCTTTCATTGATCCTATTAAGACGGCATTAAATTATATTTGGTCATATTCTCAAGTTAGGAGAGAATGGACGAAGTTTTGTAAAATAAATGGTATTAAATCGATTAAATTTTCAAGAGATGTTCCAATACGTTGGAATTCAACTTATTTTCTTTTATGTCAAACATTTCAATACAAAGATGCATTATGTAGTTTTTTTTTTCTCAACATGTTCAAAATGCCACACTTTATCCTAGTCAATGGGATATTTGTGAAAATGTTTTAGATATTTTAAAAGTTTTTAATGATGCTACTTTAATTTTTAGCGGTGTTTATTATCCAACAACACATTTATTTCTTCTTGAAAGTTTGAATATTGTTGGTGCTCTCGATGAACATGCTGAAAGTAGCCATCTTAATGATATTGTTTTGTTAGAAGCCATTACTGGTATGAAGGTAAAATGATTAAATTATTTTAGAGAAATTCTTTTACTTTATCTTATTGCTGCTGTTTTTGATCCTAGATTTAAATTACAAAGTTTGAATGATGTTTTACAAGCTTACTATGGTTATTTATGAATATTAGATGAAATTGATATTACAAGATTAATGATGAAATTAAGAAATGATTTAATTGAGTTATTTAATGATTATATTGTAAGATATAACTTAGGAACATTAGGTGAATCTAGTAGTAGTGAACCAGTAATTCAAACAAGACTTAGCGTAGGGCATCGTTGGTTATTGCAACGAAATAAAAAAGCTAGGGATACGACAACTAATAACCCCGAATTGGATAATTATTTATCTACAAATTTCGAGTTTCCTACTGAAAGTTTAGTTAGTAAAAATTTTAAAATCCTTAACTGGTGGAACCGACATCAAAATATATATCCTGTTTTATCAATTATTGCTAAAGAGATATTGGCAACACCTATTTTCACCGTTGCGGTTGAGCAAGCCTTCAGCTTGGGAGGCAATATATTGGAAGCTAGACGATCTTCATTACATCCAAGCACTATAGAAGCAACAGTTTGTGTGGATGATTGCACTCGAGCTTATCTGAGACAACAAGAAGATGCTCCCGATGATTTTGAAGATTTGTTCGATAATGCATCTGCAATAACAAGAGCAAGCGGAACCGGAGCTGAAGGATAAACTGATAATGATGATTGATAATTATAAAATTGTAAATTTACAAAGGGGAAATATCTTAAAATTGTAATGGAACTACGTGAGCTTTGATTCCTCTCACCCCTGGAGGATACATAGGCAACTTAAATATTTAAAAATTTAAGTTCAAGCTCTTCAATGTAATAATTTTATTTATTTATTAAATTAATCTAATTTATTTTCGAAATTAAAAAAAAAGGTTCGAACCGAACCGGTCGGTTCCGGTTCGGTTCAAGGTCCGGTTCCACTTAAGTGTGGAACCGGAACCGAACCACGACCGGGTCTAAAAAACACGTTTTGCGTTATTTTACGGAAAAACATTTTCGTAAAAATTTCACGACGTTTCCTTTATATTTATGTCGCTTTTTGATATCGAATAAATAAGTTTATGTGAAATATGAATAAATTATTCATATTAGATATTGAATAATTTGTTCGGTAATTTGAAAAAGTTTTAAAATTACGATTTCGCCTGAATCGCGCTTCCGCTGCGCCATTCGCCCAAAACTCCAACATTATCAACCAAGATAATCAAGTATTATTAAATAACATTAATTATTTACTTTGAACTTAATTGGATTAATCAAAATTAAACAATGACTTAATTATAAATTCATAAATATTTATACAATTTGAGGATATTTTGGTAATTATAAATATGTATTAGTATGTGTATTGGCTTGATTTAATTGGATTAAATTAATGTGGTAAACATGTAACAAATCCATTAATTAAACTTTGTATTGATTTAATTGGATTAAATCAAAGTGGTAGATAAAAGGTGATTAGTCACACATAATTATACATATTTGGATATAAATTAGATTAAACTCACATAAAAGTTTGAGTAAAACTTTTATTAATTAAAAACTACCTAAGTTTTGTTATAAATAGCAAGCTTGAGCAAATGTTTTAATCAAGCTTAAGAAAACTAAAACACAAACAAGAGTTATATAAATTAGCCTAAGTAAGAGAAGTGTTTAGAGAAGCTTTGGAAGATCTCTACAACATTTCAACAAAGAGAAATCAAGATGGATCTTGAAGTAAAGCTTGCTAGCATTGGAATCAAGATGAGATCTTAGAGTCAAGCTTGCCAACTTTGGAAGTTCTCCAACCATTTCAACAAGGAGAAGAAGATTTGATCTTTATATCAAGCTTGCTAAGTAAGTTTGATCTTCTCCAAAGCTATGTTTTCATTAATGAATTATCATTAGTGATGAATTATGTATTGGATATATAATAGCATAGCTTGATGTTGAAATTAGGCTAATTAATTGTGTATGGATGCTTTGGAATTATCAATACAATATGCTTGTGATTGGGTAAAAAATATTCATGTTGAACATGAAACATAAAATAAGAGTTTGGAATTCTAGATGAAAGCTTAGAGCTATGACTATCATTCTAGAATCACTTGACCACCTTTGAGTGACCTAGAGTTGTTCATGAGTCACTATATTATGGGATTCTATTTAGTTTATGTTTTGATTCAAACAAATACATATATGTATTTAGAATACAAGTATTCTTGTTGTATAACATATGTTGTGGTTGGTTTTGATGTTAAAATTGATTTTAAGGTGTATTGAAATGATAGGAAAAAAATGGAAGTGTTTAAGATTGAATTTAAGGCTAAAATGCTTCTGTCAATATTTTACACAGAGAAGCGTCGCGACACTGAGCATCAGACCTGCCCATGTCGCGACTCTCACCATTGCGCGTCGCGACTCCGAGAGATGATGAACACTAAAACTTCATTTTCTCTGTTACAGAGTTTCCAGACTCTGATTTGGTCCCCATTTTTTCCTACGCACTTGTATCAGTATGTAGTTTTCATTAAAATATTTTAAATTATTTAAAAATACACACATGCTTGATATTTACAGATTAGACCCACTTTCGTTGTGCGGGACACCGATCCGACCTAGAGGTCTCACTACCGCCCTAACAGAATGGTATCATAGCATTTCTTAACCACACAACATATGTATTTGAATCTATACCTATGTAATTTTAATTTAATTATGCATAAGTCATATTGGATATATATTGCATGTTTTAAATTAAAATTTTGACCCAAACATGGTAATGACTTGATTGTCATAAATCTCTCATTATTTTGTGATTACTTTTAAGTAATAAGTATTAATAATATTGGAGTATTATTTAATGGTCTGTTTTGTCAATACAAAGATGAATGAGTTCTTACTACTTATGCCCAATACTGTCATTATTATGAAGTGCTCGGAACTTAGGTCGCTCCGGTAAAATAATAGATGTAGCGTGATAAGTTAACGTAGTCACCAAATACCGTCATTATTATAAGGGTGTACTTACGAAACGTATTAGTGCACATTGACAAGTATACATATGGAACATGTCTTAATCCAATATTGTCATTATTATGAGGATAAGAAACAGCTCAAGACCAAAATTAGGAGTCACATGGATGTGTTGACATTGTAGGTCTACCTAATGAGTTTATGAAAGGCCAAGACCGTCATTATTGTGAGACTGGAGTAAATGTCATGGATCCACTTCCCGCTATAAAATTTTGATAGTCAAATTTCTATTTTTCTGTTAAAGGAGATTACAGAATTACGTAAACTAGTGGGAGGACACTAATAGGTTCAAAATTCCATAATCATAGTAGCGTTTTTATATTGAAATGAAAAATATTTTGCTAGTGTTTAATTGTTGTCTTGTAGATGGCTGTCGCAAATCCATTAGCTCATCTTTTGAACTCTAACAAATTAAAAGGAGCTGAGAACTACTTTGAGTGAGAAATGAACATCTGCCAACTCTTGAGTCAGAGAAGTTAAGTTATATGACAATCAATCCATTGCCTGTCGAAATCGATCCTGATTCAACTCCCGAAAAATAAGAGACTTTTGAAAAATTGAAGGATGATAACCTAAGGGTGAAATCCTACATTTTAGGATCAATGGTTCCAAATTTTCTCAAACAGTACATAGAGGTATCAAAGATTATAATGAGAACACTCAAAGAGTTATTCGAGGCAAATTAGGAAATATAAATATATCAGAGATCTAAAGAATTATTTCATGCAACACTCACGGATGAATGAGTTGTCAACATCCATGTTTTGAACATGATAGATCAAATCCGATATTTGGAATGACAGTGTATAATGATTGATGAACGACTAAGATGTAATTTTAATTTTATCTTCTTTGCCTGGTACTTACGTTGGTTTTATGTTAAATTTTCACATGCATTCGATGCAAGCCAGCTATGAAGAACTTTATAATATGTTGCGCACATAGGAACTAGATTTGAAGAAAGATAATCTCATTTTGTACCTCTATGGTGGAGCGAGTTCTTCGAAGACTTCTAGGAAGTCTAAGAAAATCAAAATGAGAAAGAAGAAGATTTCAAAGAGATACTCCAATAAGCATAAAATTGTATGTATTTAGTAAACAAAAACAAACATCAAGCAAAAGAACGAAATATTAGTCTAAGTAAAGTTTTTATGGGAGAAGCTTTGGAAGTTTTATATACAACAAGAAGGAGAAGAAGATTAGATCTTCACATCAAGGATGATAGATTTGGAAGTTCTCACAATAACAAGGAGAAGAAGATTGGATCTTCGAATCAAGCTTGCTAGCTTTGAAAGTTCTCTATAACATTTCAACAAGGAGAAAGAAATTGGATCTTGGAATGAAGCTTGCTAGGTAAGTTTGATATTCTCCAAATCTATGTTTTCATTAGTGAGTTGTTATCATTAATGAAACATATAGTAGTGTATTATGTATTGGATATATAATAACATAGCTTGATGTTGAAATAAGGTTAATGAATTGTGTATGGATGCTTTAGAAGTATAAACACAATATGCGTGTAATTGGGTCAAAATATTCATATTGAACATGGAACATAAAATTAGATTTTTGAACTCCAGTTGATAGCTTGGAGTTATGACTACCATTCTAGAATCACTTGACACCTTTGAGTGGCCTATAATTGTTCATGAATCACTTTATTATGAATTTCTATTTTAGTTTATGTTTTCATTCAAAGAAATACAAATATGTATTTAGAATACATGTATGTTTGTTATATGACATATGTTGATATTGATTTTGATGTTAAAATTGGATGTTAGGTGTATTGAAGTGTTTGAAGAAAATTGGAAGTGTTTTGGATTGGAATCAATGAAAATTTGCTCACTGCCAATATTTTACACATGGCAGCTTCACGACTCCGAACTCTAGTATCGTGACACTCACCTCTCAGAGTTGCGGGCGTCGTAACGCTCACCCTTGCGCTTTGCGACACCGAGCATTCACAGATTGGGTGTTGGGACTCCCAAGCCTACGTGTCGCGATACGCCAAGAGTTGTTGCCCATGAGCGCTAAAACTTCATTTTCTCCGTTTTGGAGTTTTCGATCTTCGATTCGACCCCAATTTTTTCTTACAGACTCGTAACAAAATATAGTATTCCATAAAATAATTTAAATATACACCTATATTTGATATATATGGGTTAGACCCACTTTCACTGCGCGGGGCACTGATATGGCCTTAGGGGTCCACTATCTGGTCCAATCGACGGGAACATTTCCGAGACCCTCGGTCAGGTTGAAGACATGGATCTTCATCTGGTCCAGACGACATGGAAGACTCCCCTGGACCTTCTTCAGGTCTAATGACTAAAGCTTCTCCTGGAGCTTAATCTGGTCCAGTCGACGAAACATTCTCCATGATTTTTGTTGGGTCATTTTAACTTATGGACCTCTATCTGGTCCAATCGATGAGACATTCCCCATTACATTCGTCAAGTCAGGTTAACTCCTGGAGCTTCTTTCGGTCCAGACGACGTTGAACACTCCCTTTGACCTTTGTCGAGTAATAAATTCTAATGAACCTTCATCTAGTCCAGTCAACCTTGAAGACCCCTGGATCTTCGACTGGTCCAGTCAAACGTAGCATGACATTTGTCTGGTCTAAGCAACATCAGTATTCCAAACGACATGAAGACTCCATACGACATACTTGTTGATTACTCTTCAAGCCAAAGACTTATTAACTTAGAGAATATGTGATAAATTGTACCGGTCAAATTTGGGTTATGGACCCAAATGTCATTATGACTCAGGCCCACACATTAGACGTGCATAAGGACATGCATTGTGGCCTTTTCTGGCCCAAAACAACATTATGGGCTGCCACAAGGCCCAATCGATGTGATGCCAAGCCTACACACAGGGCCTACAAGCTCATACACCCCAATGGAAGATGCCGGTAGGACTTAAAGGCTTCCAGAAGTTCAAACGACTCAAAAAGTCTCCAATAGACCCTAATCGTGCTACTTAACGTCCCAACTGATAACACATGGGAAATGTCCCAGTCAACATTGCTTCATATTATGTAATGTCCTAGTTTACATCGTCTTCCAGTCTACACACGATTAATTCCTTTTTAATAAGGAAATTAAGTATTTGGATCGAGACAAACTACTTACAAACACGGTGATACAATCCCAGTACAATAGGGATTACGCCTAAACCTTTATATCTAGGCACTCCTAATCCAGTCCCTACTATAGTACTATTTCATAATTAGGATTGGAATACGACACTTTAAAGGATTTCTAAACCGACTAAAAGGGCTATTACACAACCTATAAAGGAGGGGATCCAAGGGATTGATTCATTAAAGATTCAATGATTCAAGTTTTGACTCTCGTACTTGAGTTCTCAAAACATACACAATTCCCTAAACACCAGTCTACTGCCCTCACAAAAACTCATGAAGGTCAAGGTAACTCCTAGCCGTACTCTTTCCTTTATTTCCGTTCGTCATCGTCATTGATTTGAGCATCGAAGTGCCTACGGCATCTACCACACCAGTGGGTAGTTACTTCACGCTCATTTGCCTTTGTTCTGCAGGATCGCTAGTACTCCCCATTATATAAATTTTCGATTGTAGGTCGAAAGCGACATTCAGTGTCTACGATAAGTAAGTAGGTATAGGTGTCTGACCAATCCTACTAAACATTTGTAATTTTTTTTTTTAATTAAGAAGTTTTATTATTATTTTTTGATATAGTGAAGATAAGAGGATTTCAAAAAAAAAAGTATTGTTTATTTTTTATCATATTAAAATATGTATTTTTATTCTTTTAATGGTTCCTTCATTTAATAGAATATGAGATCCCTCATTAATATATATTCCAATGAATAGAAAATTTAAAATTTGAAAGATTAATTTAAATTTTGAGATATCAATGTGGATTGTCATTTTTAATTTCAATACTTATAATTGTGTTATCAGAACGAAAAAAAATTATTTTTCCATATGATAACGGCACTCAGCCCTGATTGTAATATTCTTTCTTTACTTGAAACGTACGAACTATTTATTTTTTTTGACACAGCGAAAGATTGATGTCATTGTTGTTCCTTCAACCACAACTCTGAGCGATAGTTTGTTTCCACTTTCGAAGAAACAAAACTCATAATTTCATTGATCAACCATAGTTTGTTTCCACTTTCCAAGTCGAGTTTTTGCAATTTTTTCTTTTAAATAAATAAATAAGCTAATATTTAATATTTAATTAAACTTAATAACAGAGATAAGGAGATATTTTCATCCTTGTCAATTATCAGCTAGCATAATAACAAATAACCCTAAAGCATATGATTTGATGATAAAATATTTAGGATTTGATTGTTAGGTCATGAATTCGAGTTCATATGATAATATTTCTTTTTTAAGAATCTGAGACAGTCGAAAATTTTACATATTTTACTTAAACGTGAGTCGGGTGATTTGGCAGTATGGTTTCCAAAAATAAAAAACAAAAAAAAAATAATAATAATAATAACAAACAATAATAAATACCTATAATGGTATTTCAGTATCATTTCGGTTGCTTCCGTTTGCTTCTTACATTTTATTGGATAATAACATGTTTGATCCTAACGTTTTCCAGTAAGCTCAAATAGTGTTCCATTATAAAAATATATAAAAAAATAATGTTTCATAAAGAATATTATATAATTTTGATTTATATCAAAAAATAATTACGATATGTTTTTTAAATATTTTCATGGTGGAAGAATTATAATTTTTTTACTTTTACAAAATTAATTTTTTAAAAAAAATCACAATTGATAATAATAATTTTTTATTATTAATAAAATATTTAAAAATTATAATTTTATCACCTTACAACAAAGTTAAAATTCAATAAGCGCGAGTAAATATGACCATTTTTGTATAGATTTAGGACCTATTTAATACAAACGAACAAACTATATCCTTAAGTTAGAAATTTAAATAATTAGGAACTTCAACGTTATTCTCTTCTTTGTTTTACAGTTGAGAGAGAGACCGATCTCCAGTCTGAGAATCTGAGACGAACGATCTCGCCATCGACATCTCCTCTTCCAGTCACTGGTAATTTCCTTTATTTTTTTTTAAATAAAAATATATTTTGCTCTAAATTTTGACTTATTGCAGCCGATTCGAATTTAAAGTTTCTGATTGAAGTATATAATTGTGTAGGATTAAATTATGTCTTCAGCTCAGGATCCATTCTATATCGTTAAAGAAGAGATTCAAGATTCCGTATGTCAACTTTGTTTTTGTTTTTTTTTTTTAATTTGATATCAATTTTTTGTTAAAAAAAATTAAGAATTATGATTGGATCTCTTATAATTTTAGTAATTTTTTTCTTTGTAATATATTATTTTGTGGTGTTTATTATGAAATTGAATTGTTAAACTCTCTTGCATATAGGATTGATTTATTTATTTGGTGATTTTTATTTTTATTTTTATTTTTTTTGTTTAATTAGATTGATAAGTTGCAATCTACTTTCCATCGGTGGGAAAATAATGCTTCTGATCCTGGAGAGCAAGTGCATTTGAGAAAGGAACTACTGGCAGGTTGCGAGAGCATAGAGTGGCAGGTACCTGAAATTATCAAAATTTTCTTGTATTTATTCTTTGTTTTAGATATTTATTACCCATGTGGATGTGCTGAGTCAATTGTTTGGAAATTTGGCTTGAGCTTGTTGGTTCGAGATTATCTTAGATTTAGAATTCTGGCTCAAGCTTGGTTCAGAAAGAGTTCGGTAAAGTAGTTCAATTCGTGGCTTGAATGAGCTTAATTTGGAGCCCATTCAAGCTTGATTCTAGTGTTAGCAAACAAATTGTTTTGTTTTCTATTATGACATGTATGCAAATTACTTTCGTTGCAACAAATCTAGTTGAAGTGACTTTTGCTTGAGGCCAGGCTCAGAACAGTGCTACAAAAGGTTGATGTGCAAGCATCTCAAGGTTAATTATAGTTGGTGCACTTATTTTCTGATTCAACTTATGTACTCTCATTAACATCTTAGAGGTTGAATTTCATTGGTAATCAAGGATTATTCTCTACTAAGACAATTAGCGTGAAGTTTTGGCACAACATTATATATTGAATTAGACTACTCGATCCCAATTTGCAACTTCTGAAACCATTCTTTCTTGATAGGAAGGTAGATGAATTGGACAAAACAATTGGCGTAGCAAGCAGAGATCCTTCTTGGTATGGCATCGACGAAGTGGAACTTGAAAACGAAGGAGATGGACGAGCACTGCTCGTATTCAGGTATCATCTGAAGGGATGAATTTGACTAAAGGTTTCTGATAATTTGTTAATTGTTAATTGCAAAGATGGCATAATGAACCTTGTTTGCTATTGTGGTTACTGTCAATTCTAATATAAACTTGAAACAGTCTACCACATGGTGAATCCTGTGGTTGTTTTTTTCCAGTTATGGAATCCTAAAGGATTTCTGTACTTTTTTAGGTTGGCAGCATGAAGAAGGCTGTATTATCTGGGGAGGTGAATGGTGTTGGGTCTATGAGTGTAAGTGGAATGCGTCGGGAATTAATGAGGCTTCCAAATTCTCATCAGACAAATAAATCAAACCAGTACACTGCGGCCCAAGATAACGATGATTATATCGAGTCAGAATCTGATAGACAATTGCTTCTTATAAAGTAGGGTCTTTTTATTATTTCCCCTCAAGGTTTTTTTTGTTCTTGTTCTTCCATATGTCTGTTTCTGTGCAATGGTGCTTCAATTGATCTCTGCTTCTGTCTTCGTTCACTCTTGTGCTGTGTTTGATTTGTTACTGATTGCCTACTATTTGGTGGTTGTAGGCAACAGGATGAGGAGTTGGATGAGCTTAGTGCAAGCGTGCAGAGAATCGGAGGTGTTGGGCTTACCATACATGATGAACTCCTTGCACAGGTTAGTTAGTATCTATGGATAGATGTTCCTTGTAATGCCTTCTAGACCTCTACCACAGTCCCTCTTTTTGAAAATGTCAGAAACGTATTATTCTCTGAATTTTGTGCTTTCCTTGGGCATTTTGGTGCATTACTTGCTCTTTTACAATCACAAACACTACCTATGTGCTATCTTTTTTTTGTCTGACTTAACTTGAGGTTCTGTGCTACTGATTTTAATACTAATATGTAAATCTTTGGGTGTGTCAGGAGAAGATTATAGATGAATTGGGTATGGAAATGGACAGCACATCTAATCGTCTTGATTTTGTTCAGGTGATCCTCTTCCTGTAGATTATAATCATATATTTCTTTAAAGGATATAAAATTCAGGACTTGGACAGTTCATTTGATAATTTAATCTGAAGTAAATTGCAGTCCGTTAACATAATGAAATGGTTATCCTAGTGATCTGGTGAGAGGTTAATGAACATTTTCCTTTGCAGAAAAAAGTGGCTATGGTCATGAAGAAGGCTGGCGCCAAGGGTCAGATTATGATGATATTGTTTTTGATTGCTCTGTTCATCATTCTATTTGTTCTGGTCTTCTTTACTTAGGCTAGAGAAGAAACCAGCCTATGATGTTCATACATAGAGAGGCATTTGTTCTTCGAAATAATTACGGGTTTGATAGGGAGAGTACGGGAAGATCGATTGGTTGAACTGGATGTTTACCTGGAAATTCTCAACTAAAGAAAGGGTTTACGTGCTTGAAGAAATTTAACAACTTTAAAAGTTAAACTAGAATTTGATATTGAGAAATTTTGAATTTAAATACATTGTAAGAGGTTTATATGATTCTTCTCTTGTTTTCTTCTTTGTATGAATGTAATGTTTGTATCAAATCATAATCAACTCAAACATTTTGTTTGCATAATGGCTTTGTGGAAGAGATTTTAGTTACTGCTGATTTTCAAAGAAGATTGTCAATCCAGTCACAGATCGAGATCAGTAATGATATATATACACATAAAATTGCACATAAATGATACAAGATAAAAAAAATACTCCCGATAAAAAATACTACATGACAAAATTATTATTATTATTATTATATACATTCACCCTTTTTCATTACAGATTGTTGGATGAAGTCACAAATCTGCCATCATATGATGAAAATCAGCAGCTTTATGCGTCAAAATAATGGTTGATAAAAATAAAATGAATGCAAAAACACAGTGCTCATCAGAAAAGTTAAAAGAAAAAACCGCCATCGGCACCAAGGATCAAGAGATTATTTCCTTTCTTATTGACCTCATGTTATGCCCAAAGTAGTACAAAAGATTGTTATATTTGGCTCAACTCTTGTTTGTCCATCGGATTTTCTGCAGTATTTTCGCAGGTTTTGCAAATTACATTTTCCGGCAATCATCACATTCCAAAAGAACCCCCTGATTCCAATCTTGGAACAGGGTAACTAATAGTTGTGATATAGAAGAATTTTAAAATGTAGAAGATAATACAGTTAGGTGAAAGCTTGTCTGTCCAATTTATTCTTTGTAAACTTGCTGCTGTTGAATCTTCACATTAAATTAATTATGTCGCGTTTCATAGTATTAAAATAAATTATATCCAATGCACAAAGCTCCAGCATTTAGAGAACTGATGTGGAAGGTCTTGATGTATGTAGCATTACCCTTGTTTTTTCAAGAGAGATTATTTTTAGGGTTTGAAACCGTGATCAATCGGATAACAATCTTCTCGTGTTCCATGTTATGAAAAGTATAATTCTTTAACTGAATATTAAATTCAAGAAAAGCAGTTAAGTTAATAGGCATATACCTTTAGAAACAAGAACCAAAATGTTCACAACTTTTATCTCCACATTCATCCTATAAATTAACTTCCATATCTTCAGGACTGTTTAAAATATCTCTGGCAACTTTGGAAAGATGTTTGATCTTTTCTTTACAATTGTTTTTACTGAATGGCTTTGGTTGTAGGCCTTGTATTCTAAACCCCTATACGGAAACTAGTGATCTAGGGTTTGGACAAATTGAAGCAGGGGAGAGGGCCATTGGTGGCCAAAAGTGTTGGGGCAATTGTATTAGTTATCTTGTCCTCTGCTGCATGTAGTGCTATGGAAATCCAGAAACGTTGAAGAGAAGGCGATATGAATAATCC
This sequence comes from Zanthoxylum bungeanum, assembly GCA_019454045.1. Taxonomy (NCBI): domain Eukaryota; kingdom Viridiplantae; phylum Streptophyta; class Magnoliopsida; order Sapindales; family Rutaceae; genus Zanthoxylum; species Zanthoxylum bungeanum. Next base: position 31,308 of record SKCR01050392.1, read on the forward strand.
GACAGATGAGGTTCAAATGACAGATCTTCTTCTTGTAGCATCTATCCTGGGTAAGTCATGACCGATTCCAGTTTCCAGCTTGGCATCTGAATTGGAATGGCAAAGACTTGGAAAAATATTTTCATGGACTTTGTCTTAATTCACTCACACAGTTGCAGGAAACCAACATTGATTTGCACAAATTTGTACTATAAAAATATCCTCTGTTCACATAAAGAAGTCTAAAGTCATCATTGGAACAGAGAAATCAAATATCTAGAGTCAATTTCTGCGCTTCAATGGCCAAAAATATACCAGAAAGATTGCATTTATGTTGACTTACTGGAGAATCCAATCCGATTAAAGTTCTGATTCCATATATCAGCTGCAAACCCTTACTCTTCTCTTCCAGCCACCTCTGGAGCTATGAACACCAGTGTACAGGAAAAAGGCTGACGTGGCAAAAACTGCATTGTCTTCAACTTCTTCAACTAATTTAGCACAACGCAGATCAACAATCTTTTCAACACCTTTGCCAGTCAAAAAGTTGGAAATAAACATTGGTTAGTTAAATGTCAGCTGAATCAGTTAGTTGCTTGGAGGGATCAGTTAGCTTCAGTAACAAGCATGTTGACGGCTGATTTTGGTCTCGGGGTAATATGGGAATATCACCTCCGAGGTAATCCTCCTTCAATAGTGAATTTGTTTGGTTATGGGGGACCAAAAGCAAATTTAGCAAAAGACAGAAAAACACACCAATGGGCAAGGATATTTAACGTGGTTCGGTGGATTTTTTGATCCGACCTACGTCCACGGACAAGAACAGGATGGTACTTTTTATTACTTCAAACACACTCCTCGGGTCTCTTCTTTGCTTTTACAAATCAGAGCTTGATGATTCTGATCCCTCACTTTCTTATGATGATTTTATGATCTCTTTTACATATGCTCTACCCTCCTATTTATAATAATACAGAAATCAGACTCCTATTTGTATAAGAATTCCCAATTGGAGATGGTCTCTTTTTTCTACCAGGATTCCTAGTCAAAACTATTCCCTTTTCCCATAAGGATTCCTAATCAAAACTACATTCACTTCCTTTATCTTATTAGGATATTAAGTTATTACTTTACCCCATTAAAGTATGACAACTTATCCCTTTTCCGCAAGAATAGGATGCTTTATCTTCCTGAGCACGCCTCGTCATGTGCTCGGTCTTCATGAGGTCGGTCATGATAGCCATTTGAACTGAGAATGCTGCTGTCGATCTGATAATTCTTGGTCATCCGATCTCAAGTGCTCGGCCAATTAATATAAAGTGCTCGGCCTCTTACCGTCAAGTTGTCGGGTCGGCTTTAACGGTCTCGATCAATGGAGTTACCCCTTTTACCCCTGTCGTGTTGTTTAAATAACATAGTGCCCGAAAAACACCATCAACATCTGTCCCCTAGTTCTCGGTAACAACGAGTTTGTGAGTTGATGCCGGGAACTATAAAAAAGATGGTGTGCTGATCGCCTTGCTGGTGGTCGCTCCAGAAATCACCGAGAAATTGTCTTTGCCATCAACTAAGTCTTCTGTTTCTATCTTCATATCCTCGGTTATTGGAGATGCTGACTCTATTCAGAATGATTCTCCACCTCAAAGCAAATTGCTTACTTGGGTCGTTCCATCAGGAGATGAAGTTCCTCTTGTTGTCCAAACTAAAAATGACTCCTCCTCTGTAATATCTGTACCAGAGATTTGGGGGTCCTGACCCCTGACTGATCCAATCTCGATTGTGAGGAGAAAATTTTGCCTCTGAGCTAAACGATGATGTGCTCGGTGGCATGTGATCCTGTCTCGAGCTGTGAGAGATGCTCGGGCCTGGGGGAACGTTACATCCCCAGTCCGAAGGACTGACTCGGTGGGACGCAACCCGACCCCGAGCTGAGAACGACACTTGGACCTGAGGGAATGTTACGTCCCCAGTCCGAAGGGCTGACTCGGTGGGACGTACCCCGACCCCGAGCTGTGAAAGGCACTTGGACCTGAGGGAATGTTACGTCCCCAGTCCGAAGGGCTGACTCGGTGGGACGTACCCCGACCCCGAGCTGAGAAAGGCACTTGGACCTGAGGGAATGTTACGTCCCCAGTCCGAAGGGCTGACTCGGTGGGACGTACCCCGACCCCGAGCTGAGAAAGGTACTTGGACCTGGGGGAATGTTACGTCCCCAGTCCGAAGGACTGACTCGGTGGGACGCAACCCGACCCCGAGCTGAGAACGACACTTGGACCTGTGGGAATGTTACGTCCCCAGTCCGAAAGGCTGACTCGGCGGGACGTACCCCGACCCCGAGCTGAGAAAGGCACTTGGACCTGGGGGAATGTTACGTCCCCAGTCCGAAGGGCTGACTCGGTGGGACGTAACCCGACCCCGAGCTGAAAGAGGTACTTGGCTCTGGGGGAATGTCACGTCCCCAGTCCAAAGGCAGACTCGGTGGGACATCGCCCGACCCCGAGCTGTAAAAATCACTTGGTCCTGAGGGAATGTTACGTCCCCAGTCCAAAGGGCAGACTCGGTGGGACATCGCCCGACCCCGAGCTGTAAGAATCACTTGGTCCTGGGGGAATGTTACGTCCCCAGTCCAAAGGCAGACTCGGTGGGACATCGCCCGACCCCGAGCTGTAAAAATCACTTGGTCCTGGGGGAATGTTACGTCCCCAGTCCAAAGGCAGACTCGGTGGGACATCGCCCGACCCCGAGCTGTAAAAATCATTTGGTCCTAGGGGAATGTTACGTCCCCAGTCCAAAGGCAGACTCGGTGGGACATCGCCCGACCCCGAGCTGTAAAAATCAATTGGTCCTGGGGGAATGTTACGTCCCCAGTCCAAAGGCAGACTCGGTGGGGCATCGCCCGACCCCGAGCTGTAAAAATCACTTGGTCCTGGGGGAATGTTACGTCCCCAGTCCAAAGGCAGACTCGGTGGGACATCGCCCGACCCCGAGCTGTAAAAATCACTTGGTCCTGGGGGAATGTTACGTCCCCAGTCCAAAGGCAGACTCGGTGGGACATCGCCCGACCCCGAGCTGTAAAAATCATTTGGTCCTAGGGGAATGTTACGTCCCCAGTCCAAAGGCAGACTCGGTGGGACATCGCCCGACCCCGAGCTGTAAAAATCAATTGGTCCTGGGGGAATGTTACGTCCCCAGTCCAAAGGCAGACTCGGTGGGGCATCGCCCGACCCCGAGCTGTAAAAATCACTTGGTCCTGGGGGGTTACGTCCCCAGTCCAAAGGCAGACTCGGTGGGACATCGCCCGACCCCGAGCTGTAAAAATCACTTGGTCCTGGGGGAATGTTACGTCCCCAGTCCAAAGGCAGACTCGGTGGGGCATCGCCCGACCCCGAGCTGTAAAAATCACTTGGTCCTGGGGGAATGTCCCGTCCCCAGTCCAAAGGCAGACTCGGTGGGACATCGCCCGACCCCGAGCTGTAAAAATCACTTGGTCCTGGGGGAATGTTACGTCCCCAGTCCAAAGACAGACTCAGTGGGGCATCGCCCGACCCCGAGCTGTAAAAATCAATTGGTCCTGGGGGAATGTTACGTCCCCAGTCCAAAGGGCTGACTCGGTGGGACGTACCCCGACCCCGAGCTGAGAAAGGCACTTGGACCTGGGGGAATGTTACGTCCCCAGTCCGAAGGGCTGACGCGGTGGGACGTAACCCGACCCCGAGCTGAAAAGGTATTGGCTCTGGGGGAATGTTCCGTCCCCAGACCAATGAGCATGACTCGGTGGGACGTAACCCGACCCCGAGCTGAAAGAGGTACTTGGCTCTGGGGGAATGTTCCGTCCCCAGACCAATGAGCATGACTCGGTGGGACGTAACCCGACCCCGAGCTGAAAGAGGTACTTGGCTCTGGGGGAATGTCCCGTCCCAAGACCAATGAGCATGACTCGGTGGGACGTAACCCGACCCCGAGCTGTAACAAACATCGATCTCGACGGTACAAGAGCAGACCCGAGCCGGAAAGAGACATCGGTCTCGGCGGTACAAGAGCAGACCCGAGCCAGAAAGAGACATCGGTCTCGGCGGTACAATAGCAGACCCGAGCCGGAAAGAGACATCGGTCTCGGCGGTACAAGAGCAGACCCGAGCCGGAAAACAAATTTCAAAATCATTGTGTGAGTCATAACAAACAAGCATAATCAAATGTCAACCTAAGTCAGAAGAGGTTTACTCACCTTTTTGGGATCTGTTGCCTTTCTTGCAACTCTACACTGGTCACTACAAGCAAGGCTCTTCTTGATATATCATCTCTGCATCTCAGCATTCCACGCATCCGACCGGATGACTTCCGCTATCAACTTGGTCGACCTAAAAAACCGAATGGTCTATGTACACACCGAGATAGCCTTCTTTTACCAAGTCTTCCACCTGCTCCCGCAGGTCTCTGCATTCATCGGTTGTGTGCCCTTTTAGATTGTGGTGCAGGCAGTAGGATCTTTTGTTTTTTCTGTCTGGGGGAAACCTCCCGAGGTCGGGCTCTATTAAGAGGTCTTTCTCCCGTATCTCCATGATGATTTCCCCTGGCGGCTTGCTTAGGGGAATATACGCTTCCTCTCGGACCACATGGTTTTACTTGAGTTGCGGGCCCTTTTCCTTGATCCTTTTGTGCCATTGGCTTGAACTCTTTGGGTCTTGGATTGAACTTCCGGAATTCTCTTTCCGGTCGCCGATGGTCTTCTCTCCTTGTCACCCTTTCTCTGGCGGTTGTCCCTCTCCGGGATACTTTTTCCTCGCTTTCTAGTAGGACGTACTTCCTGGCTATCTCCAGTGCGGTAGCGTAGTCTGGTGTCTCATGGATCCTCAGGTGGGTCCACAGTTTCCCGACTCTTAGGGCCCCTTTCAGACTTTCCAGGGCTTCTTGGGATTCGTACCCTCCGACCTCGAGTACAGTGTTGTGATACCTTTCAATGAAGCTTTTCAGTGTTTCGTCGTCTCCTTGTTTCATGAGCCTTAGTTCTCCTATTGTTTTTTTGGGGGTGCAGGCTCCTTTGAAGTGCCGGATAAACGACTTCTTAAGTTGGGAGAAGCTCTGAATGCTCCCCGGGGCCAGACTTCTATACCATAGGATGGCAGGCCCACCTAAAGTTAAGGGAAATACTTTGCATATGGCGTCGCCCGTTACTCCTGTACTTCCATCAGGAGGATAAAGTTTTCGATGTGGGATTTTGGGTCGGAGTGGCCTTTGTATGGTGCCATGGTCGGCATGTTAAATCGCTTCGGGAACTGTGCTGACCTTATCTCTTCCGTAAGGGGAGACCCCTATTCCTCGCCTCGGGTGTCTCCCGCGCCGGTCTTGAGGCCTTCTCCCCATCTCGTCATCTCTTTTCTCAACCAAGACTTTATTTCATGGGTTGTGCCCCCGTGTCGCTTTCTGTGTCCTTCTGTTCGCCTGTCGTTCAGGGCGTGGCGTTCTTTAAGCCCGGAGGTCTCCTGTACGTCTTCGTTGTACTTTCTATCTTCCCTCTCGGAGCTGTAAAATCTGTCGGAGGAGGGGTCGGGTGATTGTTCCTCCTCTTCTTCTTCCCATGTGTCTTCTGATCGTGGCTCTCTTCCTACCACTTCAGATCTTATCCCATAGGGGCCTCTCTTTCTAGGTCCCTCGTTTTCGCTTACATCTACTACTCTTTTCCCTCTTTCCCTCTCTTTCCTCCTCTGTCCGGTCCCGGTTTCAGTTTTCTCGTTGTTTGCTCCTTCCATTCTTTCTAGTCGATCCATCATAGACCTCATGCTATCTTCCATTTTTTTCATCCAGTCCATTGCCGGACCTCCTGGTTGGTGATTTCCGCCCTCCGCCATTTGTCTTATCACGTGAACTGCTTTTTGTGAAGTTCCCCACAGACAGCGCCAACTGTTGACGGCTGATTTTGGTCTCGGGGTAATATGGGAATATCACCTCCGAGGTAATCCTCCTTCAATAGTGAATTTGTTTGGTTATGGGGGACCAAAAGCAAATTTAGCAAAAGACAGAAAAACACACCAATGGGCAAGGATATTTAACGTGGTTCGGTGGATTTTTTGATCCGACCTACGTCCATGGACAAGAACAGGATGATACTTTTTATTACTTCAAACACACTCCTCGGGTCTCTTCTTTGCTTTTACAAATCAGAGCTTGATGATTCTGATCCCTCACTTTCTTATGATGATTTTATGATCTCTTTTACATATGCTCTACCCTCCTATTTATAATAATACAGAAATCAGACTCCTATTTGTATAAGAATTCCCAATTGGAGATGGTCTCCTTTTTCTACCAGGATTCCTAGTCAAAACTATTCCCTTTTCCCATAAGGATTCCTAATCAAAACTACATTTACTTCCTTTATCCTATTAGGATATTAAGTTATTACTTTACCCCATTAAAGTAGGACAACTTATCTCTTTTCCGCAAGAATATGATGCTTTATCTTCCTGAGCACGCCTCGTCATGTGCTCGGTCTTCATGAGGTCGGTCATGATAGCCATTTGAACTGAGAATGCTGCTGTCGATCTGATAATTCTCGGTCATCCAATCTCAAGTGCTCGGCCAATTAATATAAAGTGCTCGGCCTCTTACCGTCAAGTTGTCGGGTCGGCTTTAACGGTCTCGATCAATGGAGTTACCCCTTTTACCCCTGTCGTATTGTTTAAATAACATAGTGCCCGAAAAACACCATCAACAAAGCAAAACCACAACCAGGGATCAAGAGATTGTTTCCATTCTTATCGAATTCATTTTCTGCCAAAACGTAGCACCAAAGTTTTAAAAACGACTCAACTCCAATTTCTCCATTAGATTTTCTGCAGTATATTCCCAGGTTTTGCAAAACACATTTTAGTGTGAGGAACCGCCCGAGATTAAATCCCGAGCGAATAAATTATTTAATTTATTTATTTTATTATCGGCAGTCCTTTTAAAAACAGTGGGCAAAAATTTTTTGGGATCAACTTAAAATTTTTCTAATGCACTAAAAACATTTTCCATGCATTAAAATAATTACCATAAGCTAATTAAAAATTTTCAACATACTTTAATACATTTATCAACTCTTGACAATTTTCAAAAAAAAAAAAAAAAAAAAAAAAAAAAAAACTCTTGACAAAATATTCTAAGCTTCTAAAATTATTTTCAACACTTAAAAATAATCCAAATATACTAAAATTAATTTTCCAACACTTGAAAAATTAATTCAAGCATACAAAATAATTTTCCAACTTTTGAAAAATTAATCCAAGCATTCAAAATTAACATATAATTTATATACTAATTTTCCAACATTTAAATGCTTCTAATCCTCACATACATGCTTCCAATTTATCCAACACTTCCACAATAATTTTTCTCAACAAATTGAATAATAAATTTACAAATTAAATTTACCAACAATTGCTTTCAAGCCTTTCCAATTTGAGAAGGGTTGCATCCAAGTTTTTCCAATTTCTCAAAGCATTTGAACTTCTTCAAACTCCACCAAATCAAGCTCATCAATGAACAAATCTTGGTGATCAAAAGGTGGTTTGATCACTCAAGAGTGCAACCAAGATTTTCCCAAATTTGACTCTTAAAACCTAGGAAAATCAAAACTTAAAGAACCGGAAGATGGAAGGTGTCGGTGGTATCCATCTACCTCTCTACTAAAGCCTATAGCCCCCTCTTGTCATTTTTTGGGTGCGGTCAAGGTGACAGCGGATGAATCACCTTTTGGACGACCAAAACCAAAGTATATTGATTGTCGTAAGTATTAGCGATGTAAGTCTCAGGTTAAGACCACATACACCTATCCTGATTCGAATTCCCATAGACACATAGTTATACTACCAATGGGATTCCGAGGGGTCTATCCAGAGCGAAGCTGTTCCCGGGATTAATTCCATGGACTTGATTGTTTGTAGAGTAATATATGATGAGATTAAGCGCCAGAGCATTTACTGT